>CAUYQV010110863.1:0-12606 GCA_963574575.1 Galagoides demidoff
CCTGTGGTCCCAGCTACTTGGGAGGCTGAGGCAGGAGACTCGCTTGAGCCCAGGAGTTGGAGGTTGCTATGAGCTGTGATGCCATGGCACTCTACCCAGGGGGATAGCTTGCGGCTCCGTCTCAAAAAAAAAAAAAAAAAAAAAAGAAATATGTCTTCCCAGTGTGCTTTGGGTCTTCCTTTTTTTATTTTTTTGAGACAGTCTCACCTTGTCGCCCTCAGTAGAGTACTGTAGCATCACAGCTTACAGCAACCTCCAACTCTTAGGCTTAAGCAGTTCTCTTGCCTCAGCCTCCCAGATCTGGAACTACAGGTGCCTGCCACAGAGCCCAGCTATTTTTTTTGTTGTAGCTGTCATTGTTTAGCTGGCCCCAGCATGGGTTCGAACCCACCAGCCTCAGTGCATGTGGCTGGTGCTGTAACCACTGTGCTATGGGCGCCAAGCCTGAGTCTTCCTTCCTGGTGTCTGTGGTAGCCCCCTTCTCCATCTGGTCTTTATCTTGGTGTTTCTGGCCTTCTGTAGCCTACCTGCCTTTGACAGTTTTGCTTTGTCGCCGTTGGTAGAGTGCCTCAAACACTTGGGCTCAAGTGATTCTCTTGCCTCAACCTCCTGTAGGGGGACTATAGGCACCTGCCACAGCACCCAGCTATTTTTAGAGACAGGATCTTTTTTTTTTTTTTTTTTTTTACAGTCTGTTTCTGTTGCTATGGCTAGAACATGGTGGCATCAACATAGCTCATTGCAATCTCAAACTCCTGAGCTCAAGCGATCCTTCCACCTTAGGCTCCTGGGTAGGTAGGACTACAAGCAGGCACCACCACACTTGGCTTTGTTTTTCTATTGTTAGTAGAGACAGTTTCACTGTTGGTGAGGCTGGTCTTGAACTCCTGACCTCAAGCAGTCCTCCTACCTTGGCCTCCTAGAAATGGCAGGTTTTATAGGTGTGTGATATCACACCCAGCTCTTATCTTTTCTCTTGGTGTGTTATATACCAGGGTATATTACCAGGGTCATCATTTTATCTGTCTCTCAGAAATTGGCAGCTTCTAGGTGGAGGTCCCCAGAGCTGGAGTCTCTCTTGAGCTAAAGGCTTTATTAATCCAACAACTTGTCAGAGTCCCATGGTCAAAGTCTGTATGTTCCAATCTGAACTGATCTTTCCTCCAGACTTGCTGCTTCTGCCATTTTCAGTTAATGACAAATTATCTTTATCACCCAGAATTGAAAGAAGAAACCTTTGGGTCATCTCACCATTTTTAGAATCCAGTCAGTTGCCAACCTGAGACAGAAATGCTTCTGGCTACACATGCTCACTCCTGTAATTCCAGCACAAGGCTGAAACAGGAGGATCAGCTTGAGGTGGTTACAGCACCAGCCACATGCACTTGAGGCTAGTAGTTTTGAGACCAGTCTAGGCAACATAATGAGCCCCTAACTCTACGAAAAATTAAAAAATTAGCTGACGTTTCAATGAATCCCCAATTAAACAAAAAATTAGCTGACGTAGTGGCATTTTGGGAAGCTGAGGCAAGGTGATCCCTAAAGCCCGAGAGTTCAAGGCTGCAGTGAGCTAAGATCATGCCACTGCACTCCAGCCTGGGTAACAAAATAAAACCCTATCTCTAAAAAACAAAAAATTGGGGCGGGCATGGTGGCTCACGCCTGTAATCCTAGTACTCCGTAACAGGTGGATTGCCTGAGCTCACAGGTTTGAGACCAGCCTGAGATAGCTGGGTTTTGTGGCGGGTGCCTATAATCCCAGCTACTCGGGAGTCTGTGGCCAGAGAATCACTTGAGCTCAAGAGTTTGAGGTTGTGTGAGCTATGACGCCATGGCACTCTACCAAGAGCAACAAAGTGAGACTATCTCAAAAAAATAAATAAGTAAATAAAAATAATTTTTTTTTTAAAAAGACGAAAAATATTGTAACATTTGAATCTCTCTCTTTTCCTTACTATCATTGCCTTCTTAATCTTTCCCCTGTACTATTGGAATAGCTTCTTCATTGGTCTTTCTATTGTGGCTCCTTTCCAGGCTGTGCACCAAGCAATTCATCTGAAATACAGATCTAACCATCATATCCTTGCTAAAAATTTCGCACTGATTCACTGTCACCTGCTGAATGAAGTCCTTGAAGCTCTTGTGGTAGTAGTCTGTTCCTCTCATGTTCTGGCCCCTGTTCAGCTTGATGGCCTCATTTTTCAGCTCTCTTTTCTATTTTGGCCTCCAGTAATAACTTGCTTTATTTTGTTCCCGGTGTGCTCTTAAGTTTTTTTTTTAAATTAACACAGTTATACTTCCATATGGCTTCAAGATTCTCCTAGTTCCATAATATTAGCTCAGAGAAACATCAGTTTCCCACCAGCCATTTCTCCATTCCCATAGCCATCCACTTTCAGCTGTAACTGGTTCCTCAATGTTTGCTGCTGTATCTCTAAATAGCATGCTTATATTGTGTTGCTTCTTTATTTTTCACGTTTAGGCTTTGTCTTCTCACTGTGAATCATGAGGTGTTCTCTTTGACCACTGTTTCCCTCCCTCCCTTTCTTCCTTCTTTCCTTACTTCCTTTTCTAGATGAGTCAGGGTCTTCCTTTGTTGATGGTGTTAGAGTGCAGTGGCATCATCATAGCTCACTGCATCTCAATTTCTGGGCTCAAGTGTTTCTCCTGAGTGGTGAGGATTTCAGGCATGCACCACCACATCTGGCTAAATTTTAATTTTTTTTTCTTTTTTTTTGAGACGGAGTCTCACTCAGTCACCCTGAAGTTGAGTGCTGGGGTGTCATAATAGCCAGGTGTTGTGGCGGGCACCTGTAGTCCCAGCTACTTGGGAGGCTGAGGCAAGGGGATCTGTTAAGCCCAACAGTTTGAGGTTGCTCTGAGCTATGACACCAGGGTACTCGAACATGGGCTATAAAGTGAGACTCTGTCTTAAAAAAATTTTTTTTTTACTGAATGTAACTTAAACGTGTGCATTTATTTTCTATTAATGTTCTGGGGTTTTGGTTTTTTAGATGAACGTAGCTCATGTCAAAAATTATATTTAACTCAATTAATGGAGGAACTAGTAGGATGTTACAACCAGTTTAAAGAAGAATTCAATTTCACACTAAAGTGAATTTTTTTTTTTTTTTTGGAGACGGAGCCTCAAGCTATTCCCCTGGGTAGAGTGCCATGGCATCACAGCTCATAGCAACCTCCAACTCCTGGGCTCAAGCGAGTCTCCTGCCTCCACCTCCCAAGTAGCAGGTGCCCTCCACAACGCCTGGCCATTTTTTGGTTGCAGCTATCATTGTTGTTTGGTGGGCCCGGGCTGGGGTTCGAACCCGCCACCTTAGGTGTACGTGGCTGGTGCCTTAGCCGCTTGAGCCACAGGCACCGAGCCTAAAGTGAATTTTTTAAATAGATGCAAAACTAGTCAGCATGCACAGGGCAATAGTCAGTTGTATTTTGGGCCGGGTACAGTGGCTCATGCCTGTAATCCCAGCACTCTGAGAGGCTGAGGTGGGTGGATTGCCTGAGCTCACGAGTTTGAGGCCAGAGCGAGACCTCGTCTCTAAAAATAGATAGGCATTGTGGCAGACACCTGTAGTCCCAGCTCCTTGGGAGACTGAGGCAGGAGAATTGCTTGAGCCCAAGAGTTTGAGGTTCCTGTGAGCTCTGACACTACGGCACTCTACCAGGGGTGACAAAGTGAGTCTCTCTCTCAAAAATAATCAGTTTCATCCCATGAGATAAAATTAATTTTAATTTATTTGGACAGGAATTCATTTACCTTACTCTTAAAGTTGTTGGCAATTTACAGAGTTGAAAAGCAGCTCAAAGAGAAGGAAAGGCATTCCTATAAAATTAGGTAACCTGGCTCGGTGCCTGTGGCTCAATTGGCTAGGGCGCCAGCCACGTACACCTAAGGTGGCGGGTTCGAATCCCCAGCCTGGGCCCGCCAAACAACAATGATGGCTGCAACTAAAAAAATGGCCGGGTGTTGTGGTGGGCGCCTGTGGTCCCAGCTACTTGGGAGGCGGAGGCAGAGGCAGGAGACTCACTTGAGCCCAGGAGTTGGAGGTTGCTATGAGCTGTGATGCCATGGCACTCTACTCAGGGGGACAGCTTGAGGCTCCGTCTCAAAAAAAAAAAAAAAAAAATTAGGTAGCCTGTAGCTCAAGGGAGATTGCAGGTTCAAATCCAGCCCAGGCCCACCAAACAGTGACAACTATGACCAAAAAATAACCGGGCGTTGTGTCGGGTGCCTGTAGTCCCAGCTACTTGGGAGGCTGAGGCAAGAGAATCACCTAAGCCCAAGAGCTGGAGGTTGCTGTGAGCTATGATGCCATGACACTCTACCCAGGGCAACAAAGTGAGACTCTGTCTCTAAAAAAAAAAAGGGGGGGCCCTCAGCACCTGTGGCTCAAGTTGCTAAGGCTCCAGCCACATACACCTATGGTGGCAGGTTTGACTGCAGCCCGGGCCTGCCAAACAACAATGATGGCTGCAACCAAAAAATGGCTAGGCATTGTGGCAGGCACCTGTGGTCCCAGCTACTTGGGAGGCGGAGGCAGGAGACTCACTTGAGCCCAGGAGTTGGAGGTTGCTGTGAGCTGTGATGCCATGGCACTCTACCCAGGGGGACAGCTTGCGGCTCTGTCTCAAAAAAAAAAAAAAAAATTAGGTAACCTGAAAGGGCATACTAGGTAGCATACCCAGAAGTTTTATTTTTCATAGTTTTTCCTGGCATCTTCCCTGTTTGTAGCATATTATGTCAAAAACAGGTTATTCTTGATCACAGAAAAAGGCTGATCTCCTTAGGTTTGTAAGTACAGCGAGGATGTTTATATAGACATCTAGGCCACCTTGAGTTTGCTCTTGCAACCTAGAGCTGTACTGTAATGGACAACTGCTAAGGTCACAAGTCAGCTGTCCAGAAGTTTTCATGAGGATTCTTAGATGAGCTTTTGAAAGCATCTGTTAACCTGCTAATCTGAGAGTAGGAAACTAAGCCCAAGAGACTTTTTGCAACAGTATTTTTACCTGCAGTACCTGTAAGTTTGGATGAATCACTTTCTTACTAAGGCTTCAAATTTGTTGAGTCTTCTTGCCTGTCAAGAGATGATTTTACTTAGAAGTACTTGAAGATGGCTTGGTGCCTGTGGCTCAAGTGGCTAAGGCACCAGCCACATACACCTAAGGTGGTAGGTTCGAATCCAGTCCAGGCCTGCCAAAAACAGCAATGATGGCTGCAACCAAAAAATAGCCGGGCGTTGTGGCAGGTGCCTGTGGTCCCAGCTACTTGGGAAGCTGAGGCAGGAGACTCGCTTGAGCCCAGGAGTTGGAGGTTGCTGTGAGTTGTGATGCCACAGCACTCCACCCAGGGGGACAGCTTGAGGCTCTGTCTCAAAAAAAAAAGAAGTACTTGAAGATTAGGATCTTTTTTGCCAGGACCCCTCCAGGCTGGCTTTCAATGGATAGGGAGCTGTTGGATCTGCAAGTAATCAGCCTTCATTCCCTAAAAGTGTCTTGTCATACCTGACTCCCTGAGAGTCATTCTCAAATAGGATACTTCAGTTAAGGACTTGTTTGCATAATCAAGTTACCCAATTGTATCCTGTAAAGAGAGGACATATTTTTATTGTACCTACACAAAAAAACCATATTGGAGTGAAAAATACGAAGTCTCAGAATTTCTGCTTTTATTTATTTACTTATTTATTTATTTTTGGAGACAGAGTCAACTATGTTGCCCTTGGTAGAGTGCTGTGGCGTCACAGCTCACAGCAGCCTCCAATTCTTGGGCTTAAGTGATTCTTTTGCCTCAGCCTCTTAAGTAGCTGGGACTACAGGCGCCCACCATACCTGACTATTTTCTTGTTGCAGTTGTCATTATTTAGCTGGCCTGGGCCAGGCTCGAATCCACCAGCCTTGGTGCATGTGGCTGGCACCGTAACTACTGTGCTATGGGCTGCCAAGCCATAAATTTCTGCTTTTATTTACGTATTTTTAGGAAATACATTAGTAAAGTCCTCTTTTAATTTTGATCTCTAATGTATGGTTTATCATTCTTTTTTCTATTGCACTATAAGACGTGTTGGTACCAGAGATTGTTAAAGAGATATTGGAATTTGTTAGAAAATATTTGGTGGGTATAGATTCTCTTAAGACCTACTGTCTTCATTGTAAAACTTTTATTATCTTCTCTAGGTTCATATTGAGATACATTGAAGGCCCTCCCCTAACTGATGAAGGTGTGACCTCAGGCTCACTGCATCCAGGAACACAAAGCATGAGGGACAAAAGAAGGCCTTTTGGCACCTGCCTGGAAAAAGTGAAGTGGGAGAGAAGAGCTGACTTGATCAAACCATTGTTTAGCCTTAAGAAAAGAATGCAGGAGGAGAGCCCATATCCAGCAGATACACCTTCCTGGATGAATAAACCTGTGGTTGATGTAAATGGAAATCCACAGACTAAGACGTTATCATTGGAAATGCAAAGTGATCTGAGTGGGGCTGACTTCTTGCTTCACAATGGCAACAAAGTGCTTCTTCCATATTTAAAAGAATCAATAAGAAGAAATTCAGATTCAGCAGCCACGCCAAGCAAAGCCATGGGTCTGTTCTCTGTTCCTGCAGAAGAGCATTTTCCTGGAGTGTCCTGCAGTGTTGTGGAAGCTCTGGGGAGGGACTGGCCAGGAAGAGGGCCCAGAGCCATGGGCAGCCACAGAGGACAGTGCTCCAAAGGAGAGTTTGGGGTGTCAGTACTGCCTTGCCATCAAGAACTGTTGGGAATGGAAATTTATAAGGATGACCCACCAAGTGCTTTTCCTGAGGGCCTGGGCTCTGAGTTGGAACTGTCTTGCCTGCATTCTGTCCTGTCTGCAGTACTGTACACATGTCCTGAAGTACTCCTGAATGATGAGACAAAACACGTTTTCCTTGAACATTTAAAACCCATGTTTTCAAAGCAAACAATAGAATATAAGAAAATGCTTTCAAGTGTAGAAAGTACCTCAACTGGTCTGCAGATAACATGGGGGTTACTGGCTCTATGACCTTTTGAATTAGTAGATCCATTATGCCATAGTTAAGGTACAAGCAGAACAATAAAAATAGATTAATTTTAACAGTTGTTTTAGAATGATTTCTTTAACATTAAATCTATATGGAAACCATGCAACCCTTAAGTTCCTTCTTTGGTTTGTATGACCAAAGTAAGTTGAGCTTTAACTCGGAGGAAACTAGTTAATGAAGAAAAAAATTTTGTAGCTTGTTTTAAATTGTGCTTGAAAGACATTCAGGATTGGGAAAGCATTTAGGAGAGTATTGATATAGCCTGTATAAATATCAGATTAGAACATTCTGATTTAACGTGAAGTTCTCTACATATCTTCAGTACCCATTCTTGAAGGGCTACAGTCCCACATGCTGTGTGTCTCCTCCACTTGTCTTTGATCACCTAATGGAAGTGGATATTTGTAAAATCTACCCCACTGTATTGTTATTAGGCCTTGATGAGTTTTTGGTAAGCTGTTATCATTTCTCCATTTTGTGGAACGATTTTAATTTCCTATCTTTCTCACACCCCTTTCATTCCTCTTTAAATACAATTTGGATGGAGGTCCTATGGTGAAAGTTGCAATATTAAACTTACCTTTAGAATAATCCTTTCTCAAACTAGGAACCCAAGCAGTGTTACCTTAAATAAAAAGGAACTTGATACTATTTGATGTAGCTCAGTTATAGAGAGGCAAATCAGGTACTTCCCTTATAAAAATTTCCCATGTTCTAGGAATTGAGGTATCTTTTACACTAAGATTTTTCTGAGGTAACTCCTTTTGTTTGTTGATAACTTTAATAAAGGTCATTTAAGGATATATGTTTTTAAGGACTCCCAAAGGGAGACTTAACTATTTGGGGGATTATTGACTGCATATATCATTTTATATTGTGTGCTAAATTACTATGCTGTGCGCTATTTTAGTGATTTGGGAAAATGAAAAGTAAAATTTGTTCTTTAGTATAATAAATAATCTTAAATTTTATGTGTGTGGTCTTGTGAATTCTTGTGTTTTTATTAATTTTGTCTTTCTAATACTTTCTATCCCCAAAGTAGGTTGCTGATATAGAAGATAAGAAGCAGAGCTTGAACAACACAAAATGTAAAGCTAGATTAAAACTTAGTTCTTGGCTTGGCGCCTATGGCTCAAGTGGCTAAGGCGCCAGCCATATACACCTAAGGTGGCAGGTTCGAATCCAGCCCAGGCCTGCCAAACAACAATGATGGCTGCAACCAAAAAATAGCCGGGCGTTGTGGCGGGCACCTGTGGTCCCAGCTACTTGGGAGGCAGAGGCAGGAGCCGCTTGAGCCGAGGAGTTGGAGGTTACTCTGAGCTTTGATGCTACAGCACTCTACCCAGGGGGATAGCTTGAGTCTCTGTCTCAAAGAAAAAAAACCAAAAACAATTTAGTTCTCACTTTCTTCCCAGGATATAATGAAATAGTGTGTTGTGTTCCTTTAGGCTGGTGCTCAGAGAGTCCCAAAGTAAGAGTCCTTGAAAAACAAACCATCTCCAGGCCAGGTGCTCATGCCTATAATCCTAGCACTCTGGAAGGTCAAGGCAGGAGGATCCCATGAGGTCAGGAGTTCAAACCTTAGCAAGATGAGACCCTATCTCTACTAAAAAAAGAAAATAACCAAATGTGACGGGGGCTAATGGTCCCAGTTACTTGGGAGGATGAGGCAGGAGGATCTCTTGAAACCATGAGTTTGAGATTGCTATGAGCTAGGCTGATGCCATGGCACTCTAGCCTGGGCAAAGAGTGAGACTGTCTCAAAAAAAAAAAAAAAAGTCTCAAGCCAATCTAAATGACATTGTCTTTTTTTTTTTTGAGACAGCCTCAAGCTGTACCCCTGGGTAGAATGCTGTGGCATCACAGCTCACAGCACCTCCAACTCCTGGGCTCAAACGAGTCTCCTGCCTCCGCCTCCCAAGTAGCTGGGACTACAGGCGACCATCACAACGCCTGGCTTTTTTTTTTTTTTTTTTTTTTAGTTACGTTGTTTGGCAGGCCTGGGCTGGATTCAAATCCACCACCTTAGGTGTATGTGGCTGGCATCTTAGCCACTTGAGCCACAGGTGCCAAGCCTAAATGACATTGTCTTGATTGAGCAAGTAAAGCCCTTGTGAATGTACCTGCCTTTTTGGTGTCACTGATTGATTGTGAAATGAGGTGAGGACACTTAAATGTTTGAAAATGAGAACTATTTTCATGTCAAGCCCTCATTTTACTTCCCTTTTTAAAAAAAAAAAACAAAAAAAACTAGTCCTGGATGGAAGTGGAACACATTATTCTTAGTAAAGCATCACAAGAATGGAGAAACATGGGCTCAGCACCCGTAGCACAGTGGTTATAGTGCCAGCCACATACACTGAGGCTGGTGGGTTTGATCCCAGCTCAGACCAGCTAAGCAACAATGATGACTGCAACAAAAATAATAGCTGGGCATTGTGGCAGGCACCTGCAGTCCCAGCTAGTTGGGAGGCTGAGGCAAGAGAATTGCTTAAGCCCAAGAGTTGGAGGCTGCTATGATGCCACAGCACTCTACTGAGGGCAACATAAACTCTTGTCTCAAAAAAAAAGAATGGAGAAACATGAGTTCTATGTATTCAATTTTGATATGAGGAGGATTAATGACCTAGTACATGGTGAGGGAAGGGGAGAGCAGAGATAGAAGGAGGGAGGGGATGGGGGAAAGGAAGAGCAGAGAGGGAAGGAGGGAGGGGGATGGGGTCTTGGTTTATGACACACTTTATGGGGGCAAGACACAATTGTAAGAGGGACTTTATCTAACAAATGCAATCAGTGTAACCTGGTTTCTTGTACCCTCAATGAATCCCCAACAATAAAAGTACTCTTTTGGGATAGAACTTTCCATGACTCACCAACTGTTTTATTTCCATTGATTTGTATTTTATTTTTAAATTTCTATTTCCTTGAGGGTTTTGGGGGGATTTTTTTGTTTTGTTGAGACAGAGTGCAATGGTGTCATAGTCACTGCAACCTCAGACTGGGACTGTGGGCATCCTGTTGCCTCAGCCTCCAGAAGCCACTGGCACCTGGCTAGTTTTCCTTTTTTTTTTTTTTTTATAGATGGAGTGTCACTATCTCACCCTTGGTAGAGTGCTGTGACATCACAGTTCACAGCAACCTCCAACTCTTGGGCTTAAGCGATTCTCTTGCTTTTGCCTCCCAAGTAGCTGGGACTACAGTACCTGCCCCAACGCCTGGCTGTTTTTTTGGTTATAGTCGTGGTTTTGGCGGGCCCAGGCTGGGTTCAAACCTACCAGCTCCGGTGTATGTGGTTGGCGTCCTAGTCACTGTGCTATAGGCGCTGAGCCTGGGTTTTCCTTTTTTTTTTGCAGTTTTCGTCAGGGCCGGGCTTGAACCCACCACCCTGGGTATATGGGGCTGGCACCCTACTCCTTGAGCCACAGGCACTGCCCCGGTTTTCCATTTTATTTTATTTATTTATTTTTTGGCCAGGGCTGGGTTTGAACCCTCCACCTCCAGCACATGGGTGCGGTGCCCTACCCTTTTGAGCCACAGACACCACCCTCAGTTTTCCTTTTTTTTTGAGACAGAGCCACAAGCTATCTCCCTGTCCCTGGGTAAAGTGCTGTGGCATCACAGCTCACAGCAACCTCCAGCTCCTGGACTCAAGCGAGTCTCCTGCTTGGCTATTTTTTGGTTGCAGCCATCATTGTTGTTTGGCGGGCCCGGGCTGGATTTGAACCTGCCACCTTAGGTGTATGTGGCTGGCACCTTAGCCACTTGAACCACAGGTGCCGAGCCTTGTTTTTTTTTTTTCTTTTTTTTAGTTTTCCATTTTTTTAATGAGTTAGGGTCTTGGTCTTGCTCAGACAAGTCTCTAATCGCTAAGCTCAAGCAATTCTCCCACTTCCGCCTCCCACAGTTCTGGGATTACAGGCCTGAGCCACAGCCCTTGGTTTTTCCTTTGATTTGTAAATTGCAAGTACTGTATATAGATGTTCAACCAATTGCAAAAAAAGTACATAATTCCCTATTTAGCATCAAACATTTAATGAACTGGAAATGTTCTTACATAGGTGAAAAATAACATGCTTTTTAAAAACTAAAACTTTTGGAGGAATGTTCACGATTACTTTTTTCACATTAATTTTACTTTCTTTTTTTTTTTTTTTTGGTAGTTTATGCCAGGTCTGGGTTTGAACCTGCCAACTCTGGCATATGGGGCTGGCGCTCTACTCCTTTGAGCCACAGGCGCCACCCTGTCTTATTTATTTCTTGAGAGAGTCTCACTCCATTACCCTGGGATTGAGTGCCATGGTGTTGTCATTAATTCACAGCAACCTCAAACTCCTGGGCTCAAGTGATCCTCTTGCCTCAGCCTTCCAAGTAGTTAAGACTACAGACCTGTACCACCACATCTGGCTAATTTCTCTATTTTTAGTTGAGATGTACTCACTATTGCTTGGGCTGGTCTGGAACTCATGAGCTCAAGCAATCCACCCACCTCGACCTCCCAGTAATTTTTTTTTTTTTTTTGAGACAAAGTCTCACTGTGGCATCATCACAGCTGACAGCAGCCTGAAATTCCTGGGATCCAGGGGTTCTCCGGACTCAGCCTCCCAAGTAGCTAGGACTACAGGTGACCAGGATGATGCCTGGCTAATTTTTCTATTTTTTGCAGAGGCGGTGGAAGGGGTGGGGTATCTCACTTTTGCTCAGGCTAGACCCGGCTCAAGTAATCCACTTGCCTTGGCCTCCCAGAGTGCTAGGATTATAGATGTGAGGCACCCTGCCTGGCCAAAAAAATTGTTTTGAGATGGAGTCTCGCTGTGTTGCTCACACTGGCTTCAAATTCCTAGGCTGAAACAATCCTCCCACCTCAGTCTCCAAAAGTGTTGGAATTACAGGCCTGAGCTACCATTCCTGATATTTTTTTTCCTTTTTTTTTTTTTTAAGACAAAGTTTTACTTTGCCATCCTTGGTAGAATGCTGTGGCATCATAGCTCACAACAACCTCAAACTCCTGAGCTTAAGTGATTCTCTTGCCTCAGCCTCCCAAGTAGGTGGGACTACAAACGCCTGCCACAATGCCCAGCTATTTTAGACGAAGTCTCGCTCTGGCTCAGGGTGGTCTCCAACCTGTGAACTCAGGCAATCCACCTGCCCCGGCCTCCCATGTGCTGGATTACAGATGTGAGCCACCACACTCAGCCCTGACAGGACGTTTTCTTTTTTTTTTTTTGAGACAGAGCCTCAAGCTGTCCCCCTGGGTAGAGTGCCATGGCATCACAGCTCACAGCAACCTCCCAACTCCTGGGCTCAAGCAAGTCTCCTGCCTCAGCCTCCCAAGGAGCTGGGACCACAGGGACCCGCCACAGTCCCCAGCTATTTTTTGGTTGCAGCCGTTATTATTGTTTTGTTGGGCCCTGGCTGGATTCGAACCCGCCACCTTAGGTGTATGTGGCTGGCACCTTAGCCACTTGAGCCACAGGCGCTGAGCCGACAGGACATTTTCAATAAAGCATTTGGTTGGGTTGAAAGGGCCTGTTATATGCAGCCTCTT
>CAUYQV010110864.1:0-66533 GCA_963574575.1 Galagoides demidoff
TGATGATTTGCGCTTAACAGTTTTTGCTCTCTACGCCAAAGAGAAGGTTTTATACAGACACACCAGCACAACAGTCTCTGGCTGCTGGAGGTTCCTATCTGCCTTCTGACACTTTTGGTGAGGACTATGACATAGTAGAAAGATATACACATACATGGAGATATGTGTGTGTGTGTGTGTGTATCCTATAGAGGCATCTGCCTAGTTTCCACACCTGCCTCTGTCGCTACAAGCAATATGACATTTGGGAAGTCACGTAACTGCAAAGAGAAATAAATGAGTTCTACAATCATAGGGTGGTTGTGAGGATTAAGTGAGTTCTAAGCATGCATCTGTACACATACATGGAGCCCTTGGGACAATGCCTTACACACAGTAAACATGTAAGTGTCAAATGTGATCTGTATCTTATATGTATGGCATGAGGTCTCGAGTAATAATGAAAGTTACATCTAAGTTTCTTTTTGAGTTACTTTGATGAATGGTGGCTCTCCCTTTGACATACATTTTGGGAGAAGAAGGGGGAATTTTCTTTTTTTGTTTACCTTTCAAACCAAGATCATGTTTGCGGCTCTACCCTCTTATGCAGATGGGAAAGCGTGAGTCCCCCTGTCCTTGACAAGTTCCTTCAGGACTGCTCCCTTGCATTCTGGCCTACCCTCTCTCCCTTCCCTCCCACCTGGCTTGGCCTTTTCCTTCACACTTTAAGCTCTTACACTGACGACAGATTTCCTGAGCTACTTCAAATTTCCAGAAGCTTTCCCCTCCATGGTCTGCCTGGCGAGTCCTCATTTTTCAAAACTTGGCTCAGCTTCCACTGACCCCCACAGCACCCTCTCCTCCCCTCCTGCCTGCCTTTGCTCTGTGGCATTGCTGCCCTGCTGTTCTTGTCACAATACTTTAATTTGTTTCTTTTCATATTTGTCTCCTCCAAGAAGCTGTGAGTCTCTTAGGAATCGAGAACATTTTATCTTTTTTTCAGTACACGCAGCACATAGTGAAATAACTGACACCGAGCAGGTATTCAATAAAAAATTGTCGGAGAAATATATAGTTTCTTCTACCTGCCCAAGCCTAACTGGCAATTGTCTTTCAGCTACAATTTTACAATCTTTTTCACCATGGAGCATTTAAGACAGAGGTGCTGATTCAATAGCTAATTCGATAGCCCCTACCTATCTCACCTACGAGGATCAATACTCATTTTACTTTGGAAGTGAGATACATATAACACTGGGACGGAAGGGGTGATGGCGAGCAGGGCACCACATGTTCTTCAGGGAGTTCCAGGGAAAGGCGTTTCAGTCTCCTTTTCAGAGAAGCAGAGTCTTCTGGAGCCAGGCTCAGGGGAGGATGTACCCCAAGAGGTTCCCTTGGGTTAGGTAGTTTATGTCCTCAGCCTGCCCCAGGAGAGACCCAGATGACCAATTCAAGAGGTGCCGTCCAGTGGCCAAACTTCACCCCCTGATGCTCAGCCCATCCAGTGGGATCATCAGTGGTAAAAGGCTGGCTGCCTGTGACTGCCTGTGGACTAGGTTTGGCCCACAGATATGTTTTATTTGGCTCATTTGGGGTCTTGAAAAAATGTTTGAGTTATCTGCCAATGTATAAAAATTAGGAGATTGTGCACAAAGAAAATCTAGATTTCTAGCTTAACTTTTAGAAGAATTGACAATAATGCATCCCCCTCCCTGGCTGGCGCGCACCGCGAAAGGGGGCAGTGCCGCCCTCTTTAGGTGGGGCATGTGCACTGCAGTTCCCACGCTCCCGCCTCACACGAGGGCAACCCCTGGGCTGGGTTCAAGGAGAGAATCAAGTACTGGTGCAGGGAGATGGGATCTGGAGCAACAAGACCGGAATGCAGGATGAAGCACTAAACCAACAGGGAACAAGAGCTTTTTATAAGACCTTTATGACTTAGGCCAAGGTAGCTTTGAAGAACATTGTCAAGCGAAGCTAGAATTAAGGGTGTGATGGTAGAGACTGGAGCTGATGGTTTATATCTCCAGTCAGGACCTCTCTTCTGATCCCCACACCCACATATCTAAGCACATGCTTGACACGTCTGAGGAGTATGACAGACTGAGCGTGTCCAAACTGAACCTCTGATGGTTTCCCCCCACCCTGCTCCTCCTGCCATCTTTTCCATCAGAGTTAATGGTACCTCCATTCATCCTTCCAGTTGCTCAGGTCAACAACTTTACCATCATCCTGGGCTCCACATTCTCTCATTCCCACATCCAAATCATCAGCAAGTCCTGTCCTAGCTCTACCTTCAAAACATCCTCAAGACTCAACCATCAGCCCTACTGCCGTGACTCAGGCTTGAGCCATCATCTCTGGATTATTAGAACAGCCCCCAAATGCCATTCTTAACTCTGCCCTCCCCACCTGCAGTGCATTTGTCAGGTCAAGTCATTGCCCAGCTCAGCACCTTTCAATGATTTCTCATGCAGTGACAGAACCCCTGCTGTGACCTGTAAGACTTCGTGTGATCTAAAAACCACCCTCCACTCAGACACAGCCCCCTGCCCTGCCCATTTTGCTCCAGCCACACCTGCCTTCTTGCTGCTTTTGTACACTCCAGGCATGTTCCCACCCTGGGTTCTTTGATTTTGCTCTTCTCCTTTCTATAATAGGAAGGCACATTCTTGCTCCATATGTCCACTGACAAGCCCCCTCACTTCCTTTAGGTTTCAAGTTCTCATCCGGGAAGGCCCTCCCTACTCATCCCATCTCACACTCAGCCTTTCTTAATACTTCATAGGCCCATCCCTGGTCTACTTTTTCTTTCCCTAAATTTTACCTGTCTTTGTTTGTTGTCTATCACTCTCAGCTAGATTATAAGTCCCTCAAAAACAGAACTTTCATGTGTTTTGTTTACGGCCGTATCCTCAGTGCCTAGAACAATCCTTGCCACATAGTTGATGGTCAATATATGTTAAATTAATGAGCAAATATATGTTTATATTTTCAGGATCATATTTACATGTGATTGTTCCCCCATGGAAAACAATTAGCATTCTGACAATATTAAATTGGAGAATAATACACATATGTGTACTAGATCTAAAGTTTTAATTTCAAAAGGGATGCGAAGTGTGAGTGAGTGACAGAGATTCAAATGATGGAGACTCATCCTGCCACATAACACGATGTTAGGCTGTACACCAGGAAAGATGATTCTGCTCCTTGTAGACGTTGTGGTTAGAAGTTTTCAAGTTCAAGATTTGTCTGCTCTGTACCACACCTTACTCAATCCCTCCCTTGTCCCACTGGTGTCCTGTTCCCATCTCTGGCTTCTCTGGCTTTGGAGCCTCTATTTGCCCTGAAGCCTGCAGGCCCACTGCCTTATCGCTTGGCTCAGAGATGATCTCCTGCCTCCAGACTCAACCTTCAAACCTATTTTCCTGTCTGCTTTGGTCTGGAGGATAGATATCTTAGACAGAAAACAATCCAGGAAAGTTTCTGGCAAAAACCCTTGCTCCACTGAGATGCTTTTTAATTTTTTCCTTTCTCTTTTCCACCAGACATTTGAAGTTATCTGGAAAAAAATATATCAAATTTCACAATGACTCTTACCTATGAGGACATAAAGCTGAAATCATCAGAACAGATTTAGACAAACACATGTTGAAAAGGTATGTCATGGTTGTCCAAAACGTGGTGCAAAGCACACTTTAAAAGGCATGGGATGCAGAGTTACTGAAGCAGTCAGGAATCTAATGAGGAATTTATAGACCTGCAAAGGCAAGGCATGGAGCCCGGAAATCTGCCACTTTCCACCAACTTTACCCCCTGAGCCAAGTGTGAGATAAGACCCTGCTAATTCTAATCACATTGAAACATTTTCTATTATATCCATAATAATGGAAAATGGAAAAGGGCCATCTTGGGATCGGAAAGGTTTATCTGGCTCCCAAACTGGGTGGGATAGAGGCCTTGGTTTGAAGGTGTTTAGCAAAGAAAGCACTTTGGCTATTTTGGTGCTGTCATCCTTGACACCTTGCGGTAGGCAGAAGAATGGCCCCAGAGATGTGTCAGATGATTCTAAAACCTCTGACTATTGCCTTACTTGGCTAATGGACTTTGTAGAAGTGATTAAGTTAAGGGTTTTGCGAAGGGAAACTAGCCTGGATCACCTGGGCAGACCTAAGGCAATCATAAGAGTCTTTATAAGAGGGAGGCCGGAGAGTCAGAAGGAGACATGATGGCAGAAGCAGAGGTCAGAGTGACGCAGAGCCACCAGCCAGAGGACATGGGCAGCCTCTAGAAGCTGGAAAAGGCAAGGAAGTGGATTCTTCCCTAGAGCTTTCAGAAGGAACTTAGTGCCTAGCCATTTGGGGATTCTGACCCACCAGAACCATGAAATAATTACTTTGTGTTACATTAAGCCATTAGGTTTTTGGTAATTTGTTACAGTCGTAACAGGAAACTAATACATATTTCTTATCTTACTCCAATGTGAAGTCCATTAACAAACCCAGTTTGAGACTGTCCTAGGTCAGTGGTCCTAGCCTTTTTGGGACCAAGGACCAGTTTCATGGAAAATAATTTTTCTCTGAGATGGGGCTGGGGGCCCCATATTCTCATAAGGAAGGTGCAATCTAGATCCCTGGCATGCACAGTTTATAGTAGAGTCTGAGCTCCTATGAGAATCTAATGCCACTGCTGATCTGACAGGAGGTGGAGCAAAGGTGGTGATGTGAGTGGTGGGGAGCCTCTGTAAATACAGATGAAGCTTTGTTTGCATGCCTGTCTGCTCACCCCCTGCAGTATGGCCTGGCTCCTCACAGGCCACAGAGGGGTTAAGGACAGCAGTCCTAGGCAGGCTAAGAGAGAAGATTCTGAAGTTGTGTGCAAAATCACAACTCATGCAGCAGCAGCTCTTAACTGACTGCAAAGGAGCAACCTTGCAAATAGCCATGGCACACTCCATGCAGAGGCCCACACAAAATAAATGCTACACACCCTGGTATAACTGATGTCTTTATTGAGTCACAAAGATGGGCTTCAAACCAGATCTGGGTTGACCACCTATAATCAATCTCATCCCACCCTTGCTATTGCCTCTATACTCCTTAAGGTAACTTGGAAAGAATAGTCTGGAGCCACTGAAAGAGAAATCCAAGATGAGTAAAGGTATTATTCACTGGTCTAGGATATTCTTATCACACAAATTCTACTTTTCCCCTTGGCTCTCTGGGGACCTCTGACCTCCTATCCTCCTCCAGCTGAAAGCTTATTTTCAAGACAAGACCTGATAAACCTATTCACTAGAAAGTGAACAATGGCTGCAACATTGAAACCATACCCTCAAGGGGTATTTGCTTTACAACAAAAATCAGAATAAGACAGTAAGTGCCTGAAGGATGAGAACTACTTGGTATCTTGACTTGAACTTAGCTGGCCTTGGATCTGTAATTACTAATGAATTAATGAAATCATACCAGTGTTACACCTCTCCCTAGGCTATCCCCTCTAAGTGTCAGCACCTCCTGTAAGATAAAGATAAAAACCTGTTTTCATGACCCAAAACATAAGAGATCTTGGAGCAAGACATAGTAAAGATAACCATCCCTCTAATGTTACTGTAGGTTTCATATTATTTTTTACAGCATGAATTTAATTATTCTAGTAATAAGAAGTGTCCCTAAAAGGCTCTACATACAGAAAGGTCATATGACTTGGAACATGACATTGCCATAATAGACGGAGAAACGGAAAACAAGACATTTTCAATTCAGCTGATTAGGGGGTTGACATCTCTAAATTACTTTGTAGCTTTGATGAGCATTCACAGAGCCTTCAGTTACTTAGAACTTCAAAGCACCAGACCAAACTGATGGTCCAAAATTCTCCTATGCTCATCATTAAAACCTCATCATTGGCTAAGCCTTCAAAAATCCCCTGCAAACTTCAGGTTTGCATATCAAGTTGGGCATGTAATAAATGCTCCACAATGGTAGTTACCATCATCTTGGCCCCATCTTCAGTATCTTCTGCTTTATCTTATCAGTATTTTATCCCAGCTATAACCTGGGGCCAAGGAGGGCCTCAGTGAGGTTTGTAGGCCTCATTAAATGTCAGGCAAAAATTTATGATTACGTGCATGGAAGCTATTTTAAAGGAGCAAGTCTAGCTGAGGAAGGTTTAGAACCCATTGCTTAAGTGGTTTCAATAATCATGTCTCATTAACATAATAAAATCTCCCCTTTTTTGGTGTAGTGATCTCAAGTAACCTTTTCATTCAGCCAGGTGACCACTGTATTAGTTATTATTGCTGTTATACCCAATCACCACACGCTCAGTTGCTAAAAATAACACAAATTCTGGAAGTCAGAAGCCTGAAATGAGTCTCAGGCTTAATACCTTAAATCCAGGTATTAGCAGGAGTGCAATCCTGCTGAGGGCTCTAAGGGAAAAAATCCACCCCCTTTGTCTTTTTTGGCTTCTACAGACTGCTGGCAGTCCTGGGCTGGTGGCCACTGGCCCTTTTACCTCTTTAAGGCCAGCCATGGCCCATTAAGTCTTCCTGGCTTTGATCCCTTTGAAACGGACTCTTCTGCCTCCTTCTACACTTGAAGAACTCTTGTGACTATGTCAGGCTCACCAGCAAGGTCCAGGACAATATTCCCAGTAATCCCAACTGCACCCTTAACTCTCCCTAGCCATGAAACCTACCATATTCACAGGTTCCATGGGGATGTGGACATCTGGGACGGGGTGCCGTGGGAGGCATTATACTACCCACCACAGTTACTCAACACATTCCTTGACCACCTACTTCTATTATAAGGTTTGTAAGGGATTTTGAAGATAAACTGCTTTTGACATAGGTGTCACTCTTTAGGCAACAACAATAAAAATGATGATGATAGCTACCACTGTGGAGCATTTATCATATGCCAGGAGTGATTCTAAATTCATTATATAACTTAACTCATTCAGTCATACAACCATCATAGGGATTAGGTGGTATTGTCACCACCATTTTAGAGAAAAGAGAATGAGGCACAAAGAGACGATTTGGTGCCCAGTCATAAAACAAGTGTGGTGGCAAAGAGGGGTTTAAACCCAGCACTCAGACTTGGGAAACCTTGAGCTCTGAATCATATTATTATTATTATTATTATTTTTAAGCAGAGTCTCTTTTGCACCAGCTACAGTGCAGTGGCATCATCATAGCTCGCTGCAACTTCAAACTCCTGGGTTCAGGCAATCTTCCTGCCTGAGCCTCCCAAGTAGCTGGGACTACAGGCACTTGCCATAACACTCAGCTAATTTTTCTATTTTTAGTAGAGACAAGATCTTGATCTTGCTCAGGCTGCTCTCGAACTTCTAAGCTCAAGTGATCCTCCCACCTCAGCCTCCCAGACTTCTAGGATTACAGGGGTGAGCTACTGTGGCCAGCCCCTGCACCATAGTATTTATAGTTTGTTCTTTAATATATAGCATTGAGAAAAGTTAAAGAAAAATGGTCATTAGCCGAGTAAACAAAACCAGCGTAAATCATAGAAATAATGTAACATGACAAGCTAAGAAAGGACAGTGGAAATTAGGATTATTATGTCATAACAAGGAATGTTAAAAAAGAAAGGACCATATTATGGACACATGAGGATAATTTAATAAAAATCATCAATGTATAGTCATTGTCACCACCATTCCTTTAAAATAATGCCTGTCATAAAAGCTGCTGAAGTTTTCATAGGGAGTATAAATAACCATTTAGAAAGAAGCCTGCAAAATGTAATAGCATCCTGCATTCAGTAAACATTCAACAGCCCTAAAATATGTGTGTGCACACCAAGGGGACTGGTGATCAGCTTAGATGAAAGGCATGACCTCAACCAAACCCCAACACTGTGAAGAAGATGCACCTCTATTCTTAGATGCAAGTAAATATCAGCTCACTCATCTTGTTTTCAGATTTGAAGCTACCAGAATAAAATTAAGTCTGCAAAATTCAAGGATGACTGCTTCTTAGACATGGAAATTGTATCTTCTGAATGTAACGCTACAGAAAAAAAAGAGAGAGCTAGAGCATATTGTTTCTCAAAGGCAGAAAGCAGCTGTGGGTCTGGAATAGTGATTTAGGAAGGTTTGTGCACAGAAAAGGATGAGAAGACATTTGACAAGAGGAGGATAAGAGCCGGCCGCTCAACTAGAGAAAAGGGTAGGAAAACACAAAGAAAAATCTTTTTAAGTATCTTTGAAAGGATAACTGAACGAAAGGGTAAGAAAAGAGAAATTTTTATTTTAAAGTCTCATCTCACTTTACTTCCAACAGTAAAAATGACAGCAAGGTCCTGAATCTATTGTCTCCCAATGATGGCCTCATAAAAGTCCGAGGTTTACAAGTCTGTTGACAAACCCAAAGATGAATTTCCTCCCGCCTCTTACAGCCACCGTGCAGGGTCTCAGTCGTCAAACTGTGCCTTTTCTACTCCTCACACAGTGACCAGGAATGATACGGTTTAGGCTTCAAATGATCGATGAGTTCTCTAATATTACTACTAGTAAAAATAAATACTGCAGGTGCAATAACCTGAAAACGCACAATGAGAAACTCAATTTGTACGATGATTTGTTCATGCAGGAATCACGATGGGCGTGATGATAACAAGGAATGGCAAGCAACACACAACCGAGACAGGAAACACTCTCTGTTAAACCAAAAATGCAGAATGTTCAAGAAGCAGCCTGTGCTTTTCTTTTATACACTGCAACCAATAATCTAAGGTGCTAATGATAGTATCAGAGCTATAATTTCATCCCCAAAGAAACATCAAAAAGGGTAAATTAAGTGAGTTGGGGAACATCTAGCCCCGAAAGTACGGTCCCATTTTTTTTTCATGTTTCCATACCAGTGTCCCTATGCTATCTTTGGGCTTTGCTGAGAACAATCTATTAACATTATTATTAAGGAGATATGTTTTTGTTTCTGTTGCTTAATATTTCCATTAATGAGCCCGAGAGAAGAATTTCACATTAACAATAAATGGTGATGAGAAAAGAGGATAGCAGAGAATATCTTCAAAAACTACAAAATCAGAATGGTTTTGAGAAATGAGACTACTGACTTTAGTATATCAGAAAAGGAAGAATAAATGTCACAGTGTAGCATGTGGCGATGGGCTGACTGTGATGACTGTGGAAAGGATATGTAGCTTATACTGTCCCCCGATGCCACCAAACACCCTCTTCCCCCAAAACACACCCCTTTTCTCCTACTGGTGATGGATTTTTGCTCACTTTACCAAACTCCTTCCTAGTTTTGTTGTTGTTGTTGTTGTTGTTGAGACAGAGTCTTACTATGTTGCCCTTGGTAGAGTGCCGTGGCATCACAGCTCACAGTAACCTCAAACTCTTGGGCTTAAGCAATTCTCTTGTCTCAGCCTCCCAAGTAGCTGGGACTACAGTTGTCCACCACGACCACAACGCTTGGCTATTTTTGGTTGCAGTTGTCATTGTTGTTAGCTGGTCCAGGCTGGGTTTGGACCTGCCACCCTCAGTGTATGTGGCTGGCACTGTAACCACTGAACTATGGGTGCCCAGCCATAGTTCTTCTGTTAACACAGTCTGTTTGCTGTGATGCAGGCATAGTGACAGTATTTAAATAGTGGATGGAGGACCAAGGTCACGATGGCCCCATATCCAACCAACCAATAATGTTAATAGATTGTTCTCAGCTTGTGTCAAGCTAAAGTGAAGCCTGCAGATATACAGTGAAGGACAGAATATTTTCCCTCAAAGCAAGCACAGGCTTGAGCCAGACACATGCAATATAGCTTACTGGAACAGTTACATGTCCTCCTGCCAAGCTCATCATGACAACCTTGGCAGTCTGGTATGCTGGTAAAAGGCTTATCAATCCCTGGCTGTGGGATCAAAGATCAGATAGTAAACTTTGCTATGCCTCATCTGCAAAATGGGCCCAATAAAAACACATGCCCCTTATCCCCACAGTGGACATAATAAAACTACTTGCTGGCCTCACAAGGGTTTTTTTCCTTTCTTTCTTTAATTTTGCATCAATATAAGGGTACATATGATTGGGTTACATCATCTGAGTTTGTTAGGTAGAATCTGAATTATAGTAGAATTCTTCACCCACAAGGTGTGCCGTATACCCCCACATTGAACCTGTCAGGTGGAGCTTACCAAGTCCCTTCCCTCCTTCCAGCCTCCCTCCTTGAATTCGGTTGTGTTTTTCTCTCATATGGGCATGTAGTTGTTCACCTACTAGATTCAAATGCGTCACAAAGTATTTTGAGATACAAATTGATTACATACCTGGATGTACTTTGTAATGGGTAAATATTACTAGAGTACAATGTCCAGTTCTAAGTTTAAATAAATAATTGTCATTACAGGAAATGGAGAAAGTTTCACAGATAAGCCATGGAAAAATATTTTAAGATTTGGGAATGTTAGCAGGGATGGATATTATCCTATGGGGGGGGAGGGCAAAAATTGGGCCATTTCATAGACTTTAAATATATAAGATGCTTTTATTGAGCAACTGAAACAAAAATAACTGAACTAAATATTTTTTTAAAAGAGGAATTGGGTTTATACTGTCCTATTAAGGACTTAGGTAAGTTTACAAAAACATTTTTGTAAGTAGGAGTTGGGATATGGTGAGGCAATACAATGTTCATCCCTAGAAATCTTTACTAATTAGGCAAATACTCTTCTGAGACAACAAAAGAGAAGCATTCTAGAAAACACAGATGATTTTAAATAACCTTCTAGAGTAATGTAGGCCAACTTTCTCTATAAGGGCCAAGTAGTAAGTGTTTTAGGCTTTTAGGGCCATATGGTCACTTTGACAAGTACTCAACTCAGGGTAGTGGGAAGGAAGCCATAGACAATAAGTGAATAGCTATAGTTGTTCCAATAAAACTTTATTTACAGCCTCTTTGCCTACTTGCCCTGGCAATGCAGACCCATTCACTGTCTATGGAGAATGTATCCTGCTTTATAAGTCTTCCTACTATGTAAACCTATCTTTCTCTTCCTCCATAAACTTTGAGGCTTGCCTTGAAAAGAAGTGAGAGGGAAGGAGGGACAGAGAGAGGGAGAGAGAGAAGGAGATAGAGGAAGGGAGGGAAGAAAGGAAGGAAGGAAGGAAGGAAAGATTGATTATAATATGTGGCAGGCTGGATTTGGCTGGTAGGCCATAGTTTTCCAGTTCTTCATCTAAAGATTCCTTCCAGTCCTAGGAGTCTAATAAGTAAAACACAGCTGTAGTGAATGGTGACAATCAAGCCAAATGAGATCTACATGTTATACTGCTTAAGCTGAGTAGAATAACACAGGAGTCAGTGCCATTCTTCCACCTAGATTTCAGGAATATAATTAATTGATCTTCGTAATTAGCTCATTAGGATAATATATCATGGGTGATTATTTTTCCTTTTTAGCAAAACATAAAAATGTTTACATATGTTTATGGCTGTAACACCCAGATTTTGTAATCCAAGTGTATAATATTACAATCTGGTACACTAGGAAGCATATGCCATCTGCTCAGCTTCTCACCCTGTCTGCCAATGGGAAGTATTTTTAGATAAGGTAAGACGTGTGTGGAAAGATACTACCTTTGTCCTTTTTCTAGCTGCTTCTCTTTCAACTCAACCTTCTCCCTCACCCTATTACACTCTTGCAAAGAAGCCTGAAACCGCATCCCCAGGCCAGGAAGAGGGTCAGACCAGGTGAGGAGGCCAGAGCCGGCAAACCGCACCCGAAGGGTCTGTAGGGGTTACAGCCGGAAAATGATCCCATGCTTTCCATCTGTAAACCCTGGGCCAGAAAGCAGAGCGCAGCATGTCACCATGCCCAGAAACCGGGCCAACCTGGAGCAAAGCGGGAGCACAAGGAAGAGTGGGTGTGAGGCGAGAGTTCAGGAAGGACAACAGGCTGCAGGGCCCGGGGCCCATTCTGGCACCCTGCCCTGAATTGTGTGGGTGGATCGGCCTCCTTGAAACCCCTGGGTGAGACAAACAACCCCCCATACTGCTGTGCCTGCAGCCAAATCATCTTGGACTTTGATCACATCAAATTCTCTGCCTTGGTGGTGTATTTATTTCCTAATATTGCCTAATGGGAAGGTTGGGTGATATTTTTTTTTTATGAGTGAAATGAACTAACCATTGTTGTCCTAATCATTCTAAAAATGTAGTATTTGTGCATATGTGGGTGTGGCTTAATGTAAACATATATATGTATGTTATATATGTATTCATACTTAGACACACATATGAATATACGTGTATATGCATATATGTGTATATATGGCCTCTGTATGATACAGAGTCAAGTGTGGCTTAAGAAAAATGCATTGGGCTATTTTTTTCATTGTGCAAACATCATAGGATACACTTACACAAACCTAAATGGTAGAGCCCACAACACACCCAGGCTATATGGTATTACCTATTGCTCCTGGGCCACAAATCTGTGTAGCAGTTACTGTATTGAATATGGCAGGCAATTATAATACAATGGCGAGTACTTGTGTATCTAAATATATCTAAACATACATATGGCATTATAAGCTTATAGGTCCACTGTCCCTTATGCAGTCCTCTGTTGTTGATTAAAATGGGTTATGCCACACACACTCCTCTTTCATATATGTGCATGTTTGTGTGTGTTTGCAGGTGTTTGTTGTTGTTGTTGTTGTTGTTTGAGAAAAGTCTCACTCTGTTGTCCTGGGAAGAGTCCCGTGGCATCCTAGCACACAGCAATGTCAAACTCTTGGGCTCAAGCAATCCTCGTGCCTCAGCTTCTCAAGTAGCTGGGACTACAGGTGCCTGCAACTGACACCTGGCTAGTTTTTCTATTTTTAATAGATGGAGTCTCACTCTTGCTCAGGTTGGTCTCAAACTCCTGAGATCAAGCATTCTGCCCATCTTGGCCTCCCAGAGTGCTCAGATTACAGTCATGAGCCACCACAGCCAGCCTATATATGTGTTTTTTGCATGTATGTGCATGTGTGTGAAGATATATACATATATGTGTGTGTGTGTGTGTCCTCTGTGAATTACAAGTAATTAGTCACAAATATCCCGATTTTAAGTAGCTTGATACAATGTTCAGAACTTAGGAAATATTCAGAGCTGAGAACTTATATAACCTGAAGCCTCAGATTTAACAATAAGCCTATTAGATGTCAGCACCGTGAGTAAAGAAAGGTTTTGCAACCTGGAATTATTAACAGGAAGCTCAGGATAAAACAAAGGAAGAGTGAAATCCTTTGGAGCTTGTGCTGTATACTTGGTCTATATCCCTTAGGGTTATTTCTGTTGCAAGTGACAGGTGACAGAGGCTCCAATTCCAACTAGTATAAGCTGAAGAGAAAAAAAAAAAGTGGGGTGGCCAAAAGGCCAACAGTAGAACTTCAGCTGCTGCTGATTCAGGTGCAGACAAGGGGAATCCGGACTGGGCTCTCCATTGCTCAGCACTCCCCGCACGGGAGTGTATTCCATTCCATCTCAGTTCTCAGGGGAATGACAGAAAGACAACTACGGTTCAAACCCAGCGAGCAAACCCCACAGCAAATGGCCGATGGTTTCATTGGGGTTATGTGCCCTTTACAGTCCAATGACTGAGTTTCCCAGTGAAGCTGGGGTCACATGCCACCCCCAGAAGCAGCAGACCTACATGGACTAGGGAAAAAAGGGGCACACAGAAGTGGGGGATTTATCACAAGAAGGAGTAGTAGTTCTGGACAGTGGACAAACCTTTTCCTAGGAACTCAGTATACCTATCCCTGTGGAACAAAGAACAATTTAATGGTGTGCAGGAGCCTAATGGCAGAAAGGAGATCAACGGAGGTGAGAATATGACTCCAAGCCAGAAAAATATGAAAATGGAAAAGTGGATGGTTTGACATAGCCTATACTGCCCAGAAAGGCATGAAGATTATCTCCTCAAGAAGCTACCTGCAGCAGGGCATGATGGCTCATGCCTGTAATCCCAATATTTCAGGAGACTGAGGCAGAAAGATCATTCTAGGCCAGGACTTAAAGAGCAAGAGAGAACTCATCTCTACAAATTTGTTTTTTAATTAGCCAGGTTTGGTGTCACTTGCCTGTAGTACTAGCAACTCAGGAGGCTGAGGCAGGAGGATCACTTGAGCCCAGGAGTTAGTGGTGCCACTGCACTCCACCTTAGGAAACAGAGAGGGAGATCTTGTCTCTAAAAAAAATACAAGTGAAAATAAAAAGCTACCTGCTGCCACTGCTGCCAGTGGAAGGTACACTGCTGTTACAGTGGGAGCCATTGGGGAAACAAGGGTCACTGACTCCACAAACTCAGCCAAAACACAGTCATAATCTACAGTGATGCTGGACTCACACTGGAGTCCTAAAGTACTCTGACAAAATGCAACATCATGTCACGTCTCACCATAGATCTAGGCCAGGGAATCTTTCATAAGCACAAAAGTGATAGAAGCAGCGCGTACGTACCCATTACAATTCCCATCTGGAAACAGGAATGCCTTCTCCATTTTTCACAGCTGTAGTAGCCTTTTTCATTCATTTAGTAGATGGGAAAAGGGAGGATCAGTGAAAGGAAACTCATTTTAGGGGGAAACCAAGACAAAAACGTTGGTATCAAAACCTTAAAATGATTTTCTTTACAATAATTATTTCGGACCTTCACGGAGAACATTAAAAGTAAAATTTAGATCACCAGGATAATTCCAGAGAAAACTTGAAAGGTCATAGTGTAGGTGAATTGATACGAATTTGATTATACTTTGTATAAATTGATTTTTGGTTCACCTCTCCACGTTGGCCGTGCTTAAGAACAAATGACCTTTCCGCCAAGATCTTAAATACACGGGCTCCAGACGATTCTGCAATAATTGTGCATTTGTACATTAATGAGATAAAGCTCTGTGAAGTTTCCAAGGAGGAACTTCTTCATATCAGGAAGTACCGTTTATTTTTCTTTCTAAAAAATAACATTAGATGTGAGGCTTTTCAGCTGACTGTAAAAGAAAGCAGTGATTCATGTTTGTTTCCCGCCACCATACTCTGCGAAACTGATCTATACCAAGACTTATCTGCCTTACATCATGAAAGTTTTCCAACAGTCTAAATACTTTAGGGCTTCAGTTCATTTTTCCTTATGCATAAAAATAGATTTCTGAAAGATTGTTTTAAAATGTTACATTTCCCTTCATTTTTCAAAGTATTTGGAATGCTACAGGCAACCAGTGGAGAAAAGACAGCACATTGTTCTATGTTTTTTCCCCACAGAGAATTTATGTCTCAAAAAATATTTTTTAAAAAGAAAGGTTATTTAATGCCTCCCTGGCCAACACAGAAATTGCTATGAATTCAAAATTCATTCTTGTATACTGTTCTTAATTATAAGACAAGTGATCTTTCTGTGTTAGTTTGATTCCATCCTGTTTATCTTCCCTAGTCAGGTGACACACTGCAAATACCTTTTGGGAAGTTTTATTAATAAAGACCTAATCCCATGGCTGGTAGGACACGTTTCAGAATGATGTTTTCACCATAGTAAAGCTCAGTGACTTTAACACCCTCTTGTAAATTAGAACTGTCCCCTCACATGAGGTGAAGTCACCTTTTCCAGTGTGATTGGTGGTGATTCCTCGGAAGGTGCCTCAAGAATTCACAGCAGGTGATCAGCTGTGGTCTATGTGTACCTTCCAAATATATCAAGGATTATCTGCTTTGTTCTACCTCGGAGTAACTTTTCTGCATAGTGTAAAACCAGGATAAGAAACCAAGGGAGATACTACACCACAGCACTCATGTCCTATAGAACCAAATGCCGTTTTACCAAGAGAATCTTTGGAGATTTTGCTTTAAACACACACATACACATGTCCATACAAATGGATGGTCAGAAGTCACACCCCCTCACAGACACACACCTATTTTTCATTTATCAGCTTTAGTGGACTGATCCGAGAACTTCATCATTGTATATAATACTGTTTCTTTAGTACTCATATGTATATATGCTAAGGTGACCAGATTTTAACATTGGTAAAGCGGGACACCATTGGGTGGGCGGGGCCTGATGACAACACAAACTTTGATAAGCAGTTCTCGATAATCAGTTCTCAACAATTATTTGTTATTATTAAAGCTTAACATTATAAAATTAACAAAAATAATATAAAACGCATATCCTGGTGAAATAGTCACATAGCAGCCAAAAACCTATATTCCCTTCCTGTTCTCCCGTGTTCCCTAGCTTGTCGTGCATTCTTTCCAAAAATCGGGGCTTTTTTAAAACGCCACAGGATGCAGGACAAATAGTTACAAATCGGGACTATCCTGCCAAAAGCGGGACCTCTGGTCACCTTACTCTAGAGTGGGGGGGCTACTTTTTTCTTCCAGACAGTTTGGCTCCTTCTGAGCTGATTGTCCTTGCCTAGAAGCTAGAGAGGGAGCTAGGCTCCTTCTGATACCTTGCCCAGGAGGAGAGTAGGGAGTTTACATTAGCCTTTTCATTTCCAAATGAAGTTACTTTAACCTCTTCATTCCCAAATGGAGTTACATTAACCTTTTCAGCAGCCAAAACCGTAAACTCCCTTCCCATTCTCCTGCTGTTCCCTAGCTTGTCATGCATTCTTTCTAAAAATTGGGACTTTTTTTAAAACGCCATGGGATGTGGGACAAATTGTTAAAAATCAGGACCAAAAGCAGGATGTCTGGTCACCTTAATATATGCATGTGCCCTCAAACAACTACTTTATAATAAGGTTTGCATATTTAGTAGCTCGACATAGCTTTCTAGGCTAATTCTGCATGTTCAGGTGTAACGGGACAGAGTTAGAGTTAGGCCCTATTTTCTCCTCTTGATTTGGACAAACGAATTAATTTAAATAATTTGCAAACTGTGATGACAATCAGGAAAGGAGGTCATATTCTTATTCTGCCTGTCTAAAATCTACAAGGAGTTTTGAAAAGGGCTCAGTTTCTGAGTTTCAAAGCTCTGGCTTTAGCAATTCCCTGCAACTAAAGGCAATCTCGCTGTGATTGAAAATGGAGGTGTCAACCCAGGCAGGCTACAAATTGCCTACGGAGGGAATAGCCATTTTAAATTACTTCCCAAGCCCAAATAAATTCTCCCGAATGGAAATCTGCCTTTATCCTTATTTCCTATCTCCAGGAGATGATATGTGTTTTACTCATTATGAATCATACTCTCTATTCCTCTCTACAAGGAAGGCAAGAAAGAATGAGCAAAATACACTCCCAGACCGAACCACACTGGGCTTTGTTTATGACTTAAGGCATATAGTAAATAAGGTTATTCAGTGATTTATTATGTGAAAAATACACTTTATGCCTGAATATCACTTGACCACTGGTAAGTTTATTTTAAAAATAGAAATAAAAAATATGTGGAAAGTGCCTTGTTAACTTTAAATCCCTATAAGGATTGGCTATTATAGGCCATTTCAATTGCTCCTCACAATAATCTTTTTGGTAAGCAGACAAGATATAATGTGCCCCAGTTTCACAGTTTTTAAAACTCAGACAAAAATATTAACTGACTAGGATCATGGAGTTTAGTCATAGCAGAAGTGGCTCCTAATCCCTTAGCTTCTGAATTTCTCTCCTGCAATCTCTTTGTAAACAAAGCTGGATTTTAGAAATAAATACTGTTTGTGCATTTAGCACACACAGAAAAAGTATTTGTACTGCAAGGTTTCTTCTACTTAGTTATGCACGTAACTTAGTTAAAATTTACTAATATCTGACCACGGCCTAAAAGCCGATTCTATTCCATTAACACATTATTTACAGTGTTTGCCGGGAATGTCACTTAATCACAAATTGTTTCAAACTTTTTCCTAATTGGGATATTTCTTTGGAAGAAAGAATTATGTTTATGATTAATAAGCAAAGGCTTCTTGGCCAGGTGGAGTGGCTCATGCTTGTAATCACTTGAGGCCAGGAGTTCAGGATCAGTCCCGTCTGTACAAAAAATTTAAAAAGGGGTGGCGCCTGTGGCTCAAAGGAGTAGGGCACCAGCCCTATATACTGGAGGTGATGGGTTCAAAACCAGCCCCAGCCGAAAAAAAAAAAAAAACTGCAAAAAAAATTTAAAAAGAAGTACAAACTTCTTGATTGGGACAGCAATCCCATGTAATTGTTCCTCTTTCAGGAAGAGGTCATTTGGATGATTCATCTTTGGAACATCAGTTGATATTTATAGTCTTTCCCGCCATATTTGTTTGCTGCTGCCTCTGCAGTCTTTGCAGTATTCCGGCCAAATGATAGGAAAGAACTGCATTTTACTGCCTGTAGGATTTTAGAGAGTCAAGTCAAAAGAATTTTAAGAGTTTTAAGTGAATAAGAAAAGGAGCACGGGCACGATGTAGATATGACACAGTTAAAAGTTTCATACTTTGCTGAGTGAAAGGGTAAACTAATAAAACTACTTAATTTATTTTTTTCTTTTATTACAGGTGCCCACCACAATGGTGAGCTATCTTTTATTGCAGTTGTCATTGTTGTTTAGCTGGCTCAGGTCAGGTTCGAACCCTCCAGCCTCGGTGTATTTGGCTGGTGCTATAACCACTGTGCTACAAGCACCAAGCTGACTTGAGAAACCAGTTTGGCAGTACTTTGTACAGCTGAGCACAGGAACTCCCCAGGTTACCATCATCTGACTTACATACAACTTACATACGTGCTTATGAACAGAAGCTATTACAGTAAGTCCCTGAGTTCCAAACATCTTACTGATGTACCACTTGCACTTATGAATGGAGGCTATTACAGGCGATAGATAAATGTACTTGTTTCAACTTCCATATAAATTCAACTTAAGAACAGACCTACAGAACCTATGATCTAGAAATTTTACATGTACATGACAAAAATGTATATGTATGTGCGCATTTAAGAATATTCATAGCAGCAGTTTTGGGTAATAATCTCAAATTGTAAACAACGCAAGAGTCTATCAGTTGCAGATAAATAAGAATATAGAGATAAATAATGTAGAAATGGGAATAATCACAGCAATGAAAAAGAACAAACCATAGGTACCCAAAATACATGAATGAATCTCAGTACGTGAATGTTGAGTAAAAGAATGCAGACATAAACGAGTCCATAAATACACACCACATCATTCCAGCATGTAAGATTCAAAGAACAGGCAAAATCAATCTGTAGTTATAAAATCAGAATAGTGATTAATTTGGAATATGGCAATAATAAGAAATCAAGTGTTTCACTGGAAGATTTGACTAGGTAGCCTGGTTACATCTACCTGGATGGTATAAGAAGGCTGTGGACAGAAGGCAAGACTACATCAACAGGAGAGGATTTGGAGTGCACCAACTTCCACCAAAAGTTGGAAGAGTCCATCATATGGGGTTCTAATCACAAGGACAGAGGGGCAAGAGTAAATTCTTTCGTCCTAATCACCAAAAACTCTGCAATAAGCTTGATATTGCTTGCCTTTTTAACTTTAGCCATTCTGGTGGCTGGAGAATGGAATACCGTTGTTATTTTATTTGCATTTCCTAATAATGTTTAGAAGCTTTTTTTCCTCCTAATTTTTTTATTAAATCATAACTGTGTACCTTAATGCATTTATGGAGTACAATGTGCTGATTTTATATACAATTTGGAATGTTTACATCAATCTGGTTAACATAGTCTTGACCTTACTTACTTAATTATTGTGTTAAGACATTTATACTCTACTCTTCTTCTTCTTTTTTTTTTTTTGAGACAGCATCTCACAGTGTCACCCTTGGTAGAGTGCTGTGACATCACAGCTCACAGAAACCTCAAATTCTTGGGCTCAAGTGATTCTCTTGCCTCAGCCTCCCAAGTAGGCGCCCACCGCAACACCCGGCTATTTTTGTTGTTGTTGTTGTTGTTTAGCTGGCTGGGACCAGGTTCGACCCTGTCACCTTTGGTGCATGTGGCCAGTGCAGTAACCACTGTGCTACAGGCGCCGAGCCAAGTACTCTTAATAGATTTGACATGTACCCTTGCAATATATACCATAAGTGAGGTCCCACCAATTACCCTCCCTCCACCCAAACTCCCCCTTCCCTACCCCTCCTCTTCCCTCCTTCATCCTGGACTATAGTTGTGTTCCCTCCTTTACAATAAGCCTTAACATCTGACAGTGTAGTCATATGAAAGTGTGGGTGATTATATATTAGTTTCATAATAGTAGGATTACATTGGATACTTTTTTCCATTCTTGAGGTACTTTACTAAGAAGAATATGTTCCAGCTCCATCCGTGTAAACATATAAAGAGGTAAAATCTCCATCTTTTTTAAGATTGCATAATATTCCATGGTATACATATACCACAATGGTATTCATATACCATGAATCCATTCATGGGTTGATGGGCACTAATTGTGATATTCTTTTCTTTGAAAGCTTTTTCAAGTATTTTGCTCAATTTTTAATTGGGTTGACTGTATTTCTCCAATTGCTTTGTAGGATTGCTTATATGTTCTAGGTACAAGTACTTTGTCAGAAATACACAGATCTGTAACAATTATTACTAGGCTTTATTATTTACTTTATTCATGAGCCAATACCATGCTATCTTAACTACTTTAGATAATTAATTACTGTAGCTTTACAATAAGCCTTAACATCTGACAGTGTAAGTTCTCCTTTTTTTTTCTTCTTTAACATTGCCTTGGTTATTATCAGATTTTGTATTTTGAACCAGTTTGATAGTTTTCACAAACAAATGACTGACTAATGTTGATGGGGATTGCACTGGATCTATTAATTAAATTAGGCAGAACTGCCATTTTTACAATTATCTAATCCAGGTATCTGCTTATGTCATTTCATTTACTTAAGCAAACTTTAATTCTTCCCAATGTATTTATAGTTTTCATTGTAAGGTTTTAAACATCTCTCATTAGATTTACTGCTAGGTACTTGATTTTTTAACATTAAATGATAATTTTAAATTTCATTTTCCAATTATTTGTTGCTATAATGAGAGATACACTTGATATTTTGTACATTGACCTTATAAAATTCACATTGTTTCCAACACTTGTTTTGTAGATTCTTCTAGATTTTCCATATACATAATTATGTCATCTATGAAAAATAATCTTATTTCTTCCTTTTAAATCTTCATCACCTCTTTTTCTTGCCTTATTTCATTGTCTATAATTTCCTGTGCAATGTTAGGTATTGTATATATGGTGATAACGAACATCCTTTACTTGTTCCCAAACTTATAGAAAAAGCATTTATTATTTTATCATTAAGTATGGGGTTATCCATCGATTAAAGAAATTCTGTTCTATTAGCATTTTATTAAGAAATTTTATTATGAGCAAGTGTTAAATTGAATCCAATGATTTTTCTTTATCTATTGAAATGAGTACAGATTTTCCATCTTATGCTTTTAGTGATGCTTTGATTGGTTTTTAGATATTAAATCAACTGTGGATTTTTGGAATAAACCCCACTGGATTATGAGGTATTATCCTTTTATATGTCACTGAATTTGATTAGTTAAAAGAAATTTTGGGGATATATGAGAAATGTTGGTTGGTAATTTTACTTAGTTGTTAAGTTTTTGCCAGACTTAGGTTAGGCTGATCTCGTATCATGAGCTAAAAAAAGGTTCCATTTTTTGCTATGCTCTGGAAGAGTTTGCATAGAATGGGAATTTTTTTTTATAAATGTTTGCAAGAATTTACTACTAAAGCAATAGGGGTCTGAAATTTAATTTTGGGGATAGCATTTAGCTGTGGTCAATTTAAACAATAGATATATTATTTTTAGGTTTTTAAATTTCTATGTTCATTTTGGTAAGTTATGTTTTTGAAGAAATTTTTCAATTTTCTCCAAGGGTCAAATTTATTAACAATAAGATAATTATTCTCTTATCATTTTAACCTAACTATGAAATGTAGTACTGACCCTGTTTGTTTTATTTCCTGATATGACCAACTTGTATTTTCACTTCCTTTTTCCTTGATTGGTCTGTAAGAGATGTATTTGTTTAAAAAAAAACAGTTTTTTTGTTAATTTTAAAATATTATGTATCTTTTGATACTTCTTTGATTTCTACTTTATTTTCGTAATTTCTTTTTTTTTTTTTTTACTTTAGGGTTTAAATTGGTGACTACTTTCTAGTTTCTTGGGTTGGAAATTTAAAACATTTATTTTCAAGCTTTTCTTTTTTCTACTAGATACATTTGCAAAATATAAATTTCATGCTAAGCATTGGTTTAGTTCCATCTCACAAATTTGTATATGGTCCATTTTCATAATCTTTATCATTTACCTTAAAATACTTTCCTACTAATACTGTAATTTCTTCTTGCATGAGTTACTCAGAAGTGCTTTGTTTAATCTCAAATATTTGGAGATCTACTAGACAACTTTCTATTATTGAGTCCTAATTTAATTTTATACTAGCCAGAACACAGATAATTATTTTAGGTTTTTTATATTTATTCGGACATAATTTATGGCCAAGAAGTGATCTATTGTGTTAAATGTTCCATGAGTACTTAAAAGAAGGGTCTGTGTATCTTTAAAAGAATGTAGTTGTTAGATGTAGTTTTGTATAGTTGACAATTAGATCAAGTTGTATAATCATACTCTTCAACTTACTTATTGACTTTTATTTTCCTAAAGTTTACAACAATGATTTTTGGAGTTGTCTATTTCTCCTTTAAGTTCTGCCAATGTTCACTTTATCTGTATTTTTTTTAAAGATAACAAGTGCCTATAAATTTAGGATTGTTATAACTTCCTTTCATCACTAAGAAATGCCCTTCTCTCATAATAACTTTCGCTTTAGAGTCTACTTTATCTGGTATTAATGTGATCAGATAAGTTTTCTTTTAGTTAATTTTTCCACAATAATTGTTAACTATTTCTAACAGTTCACTTTCAAACTTTCTGAGTCTATAGAAATTTTGAACTTAATAAACTGCATTAGAATTTAAACTTACTACAGTTGATTAATTTTATCCAGTCTGTCAATCTTTATCTTTTAATTGGAATTCTGAAACCATTTATATTTAATATAATTACTAATGTAGTTTCTTTTATGTTTACCATCTTGAATTTTTCCCTGTTTTTCTCAACTACTCTTAATTCCTGTATTTCTTCTTTATCACTTTCTTTTAGATAAATCTAATTTTTTAAAAACTATTTCTCTCCCTTATCTAGCTGTTAGCCAAACTTCTTTTATTATTATTATTATTTTAATGCTTACCCAGAAGAGGGCAAAATACATCCTTGATTTACTTCAGTCTTCTTTAAATTAGTAATTTTACTCTTTCCTAAACAAGTTCTTTAATGCTGCCTAAGCAGTGTTGGAAAAAACCTGAGTATTTCTGCATTACCTTTACTGCTCATGAGTGCCACTGGGACATCATAATTTTTAAATCTCACATATGGCCCAGGCCAGTGTGTTTTTAAAACTGTCCTTGGTGATTCAGGATTAAGAATGCCTGGATTAGCCTCTGACATAGCCTGCTCATATTGAAAACAACCTAAACTTCTTGTCTGTTTTAGAACCAAACTTAAATATATACATACATACATACATATATATATATATATTATTTTTTTTTTTTGAGACAGAGTTTCAAGCTGTCACCCTGGGTAGAGTGCTGTGGCATCACAGCTCACAGCAACCTCAAACTCTTGGGCTTAAGTGATTCTCTTGCCTCAGCCTCCCAAGTAGTTGGGGCTATAGGCGCCCGCCACGATGTCCGGCTATATTTTTGGTTGGAGTTGTCATTGTTGTTTGGCAGCCTGGGCTGGATTTGAACCCTCCAGCTCTGGTGTATGCAGCTGGTACCCTAGCCACTGAGCTACAGGCACTGAGCCTAAATAGGATATAACCTTTTCACATGTGTGTTGCACGAGGCTACCACTCTACAAACCTGCCTACAGTGACTTGCTGCTGTCTAGTATTTATAGTCAGAGCACAAACTTAAGAAGGAAACAGAGTCATGCTGGCAGGATTGGGTGAGGAATGGGTGGGAGGGGATGTTGCAATCCCCAATAAGACTAAAATCACCCAGGGCCCTTTTCAGCTTAGTAATTAATTCCAATTCATTGTTTCCTTTGAACTGCTTTTTTTTTTTTAATGTAAGATGAAGGCAGTTAAATATACAGGCTAAATCTAGTTTTATGAATATCTGAGCTCTATCAGTCAATTTCATGTTTTAAACAACAGTTAATGTCTTCCAATTGCAACGCTAGCTCATCAGGATGATTAGCCTTCCAGGGCAACCTGATGAAACTACTTTCCTGTGAGGTCCTTCACATCCAGGAAGGGAAGTACATCTTCTTGCACAGAAACATTACTTCACATGCAGGTTAAACTACTGCCTTCCAGCCTGCTGCCCAAGGGATGATGCTGAGATGGCAAATGATCAGATATGTATCCTTTTTTCAGACAGGCTTAGGAGCATGCACACAGTCTAATGGAAATCTTATTTGCTCCAAGCTACTCAAAGAAGAACCAGAATTAAAAACAGTAAACCCAAAGGACGTTAGGGCCTTCAAGACATCCTGTAACCTATATCCTAACTGCATATTTATATTCAAATAAAAAGCATTGTTAGGATTCTTTTATATTAAAGATTAACTTTCTATTTTAATTAGAAATATCTGATAAATCACAACTTTCAAGACATGTTCAGCTAACAAGAATGCCAAGAGCTCGTATTTCCACAATGGCCTGTATTTCCAGTATGAACGCTGGTCTTGATTTAAGGTTTCTTTTCTATTTATACTGAAAGACTAATACAGAGCTGGGCTACTGAAGTTGAGGAATGTTCTGCCTGCACATAGTTAGTTAAAAACATGCTGAGTCTTACATAATTACTGTGTTGAAGAAAAGACAGTGGTAGAGCAATAGGTCAGATAACTACTGTGGTTGACTCTTTGCAAGCCACAGCCTGAGATAATATAAAAATAATTATATGCACAAACCAGATTTTCCAAACTGTTTATTTAGTTTTCTAGGTCAGTGTATCTGGTCAAATCCCTCTGAAAGTTAAGTTTCCCCCCCTGACTGCAAATGCTTAGTTCACTTACATTATTTCTATAAAATGCTGCATATATTTAGATGTTCAAGAGACTGTGATATTTATTCCTCCCTCTCTAGAGGTTTTTCCTTCTCAAAGTACAGTTAGTAGGTTGGGGAGAAAGAGCAGATCAAACACCGTGCTACTATAAAGGCTTAACACTATCTTCATTGCCATGTAATTAAAACGGTACTTACAAATAAGTTCCAAGTACTTAAGACTGAATCTATCTGATCATGTCAACTTAGCATTTGCATATTAAAAATAAGTATTGTTTTCTTAAGTAGAGCCATTTAATTTCTGCTTCATTCTGATTTATCCAGTCCTCATGATGGCACACAAACAAAATCGCAAGTCTATTATTTTGCTTTTATAGAAGCAAAAAATTGATACAGCCATTGGTCCGTGTGATTTCCAGGCAAGATTAGTGTTTCAGAAATTTGGAGTATCCACTATCTTTAACCAACACAGATCTGACACAGCTCACTGAGATGCTGATTGTCAGCGGGAGACAGAAGACAGCCCCAAGGATCCTGGAAGCACAAAGACGGGCAGGGACCAAAACCTAGGCCAAATGAGGTGCTGAGAGGCAACAAGAAAGAAGTGTAATTTGATAACAGATCTTATTTGAAGATTTCCACAAAGAGACAATAGGCCATTTTAGGAAACATGGGCAGTGGGTTTTAAAATGGGCACATCGCCCCATTAGGAAGAGACAGCAGTAGATACCGTTTCTGGCAGGTTTCCAACCTTGTCAATTATCTCAATCTGGGCGCAGCCTGCAGCCCTGGTGGGACTTGCACCTACCCAAGTGCCCTCTACCAATTTCCCCAATCCTAATTGGCTTTGCCTTTCTCTCAGATGCACTGCAGAGTCTCCGCGTCTCTGGAAATTAATCACTATTTGAGAGATTAATTGGAATTTTAAGGCTATTAATTGTAATTTCCTCTTCCTCTTGCTTTTTTAATTTTGAGGGAAATCTACAAGGACTCTTTCAGCAACTTAAATCTATATATAAAAGAAAAAGTTCCAGTCCTCCCAAAATAACTGCTTCTCTGACATTTCCATTCTGTGGCTTGTCAGTCATTACACCTGGAGAATTACTCAGGCTTAGTTACAAACTCCATCTGGGGATTTATACAGATCGGTTTACATAATAAGGTTAATTATATATAACTATTAATATTAAATGTTAAGTGATAGTCCCCCTCTTTAAAAGAACTCTTTTATATTCGGAATCAATCACTTAAGGAAGAGGAGTAAATCATTTAAAACCAGAAGAAAAGATACTAACTAAAATTTTGTCCCATGGGTTCAGGTCCTTTGAAAGTTTTCTTTCCCTGGGAAATTGAATCTGCTTTATTACAGAAAGACATAAACGTATGTACCACATGTTATAAAGATACACATATTCTGTCTGTCTATCTGTCTCTCTCTCTCTCACACACACACACAAGACAAAACTTCCCACGAGAGCAAATCCGTGCCCTGAAATGACATAACGAGTACTTTTAATTCCTATTTAATCAGAAGTCACTGTGTCCTGGCATAGCATACACGTAAACATAAAATTGCAACTTGGATAGAAGAAAAACCTTGGGAAACAGACATAGATTTGTCTGCTAGTTTTAAAAATGCTTTCTAAGTGTTAAGGAGTTATAACCACAGGCCCAGCTCCAGGTTAAACAAGACCCTTCATCAGGACATCCAGGAGGCTTCCAAGACTATGACATTTACAGAACCAGAGAGAATGAGAAATTGGGAGTGCCTCAGATAGCTAGAACAACACATGCCGGGAAAAGTGGGTGGTCAGCCTGGTCAGCGCAGTGAATGGCTTCCCCTTTCAGCCTTCTTACTTACAGTCTGGGGGCCATACCTGAGCCATTGGTCATAATAATCCATGTAGAACTGCAGGCATCACTGAGAGGGTACAAAAATCTCAGACTGGGTAGCAATTTAAGGGAAGAGTTTAAACTACAAATATCTATTTTTTTCTTTTTTTAGAGACAGAGTCTCACTTTGTCACCCTCGGTAAAGTGTCATGGTATCACAGCTCACAGCAACGTCCAGCTCTTGGGCTTAGGCAATTCTCTTGCCTCAGCCTCGTGAGTAGCTGGGACTACAGGCGTCTGCCACAACACCCAACTATTTTTTGTTGCAGTTTGGCCAGGGCTGGGTTAGAATCCTCTACTCCCGGTATATGGGGCTGGTGCCCTACTCACCGAGCCACAGGCACCACCCCAAATATTTATGATTATTAATGACGTCCCAAGTTCTACAAAGTTTCACAAAGTTCACATTCACTTCAAATCCTTGGGCTAGGAATTCATGTCTCCTTTCATTCATTCATTCATTACCCAAAGAGAGATTTTTAAAAAGTTATAATGTGGAAGCTGCTGACCAAGGGTCCCTGCCTTCACCGAGTCACAGTCACAGTCTGCTAAAGAATAACTCAGAATAAAGAGTTACAAGTGGGTTTCCTCATATCCCTTTAAGTCCCCAAAGCCAAGCATGGCAGCTAACACCAAGTATATACCCATGTTTTATGGAAAACAGAAAGGAAAAAGGAAAGAGAAAGAAAGGATGAAAAAAAGAAGTCTCAGAGTATTGCCACCTCCCTGCCAATTTTCACAGATAAAATATTTGGGTAAATAACTTCGTAAACATAGGCTATTCAACAGTGGATTAGTATATTCCATATACACAAACATAAAAATATTTCCTTACCTCCATCTGAAATTATAACTATTAAACATCTTCGGAAATGACAATGTTTTTAGGAATATAACCTATATCTAATTCGCCTCTGGCCAATAAATTGTTGGTGGGGCAGATATCACAGCACTACATTACTGGTTGAGGATAACAAACTTACGGAATAGAAAGAATAAAAGAATTCTGTAAGATTTGAGACAAATCTGAAGGCTCCTGTCAAAGAGTCAAAACTGATCCAGAAAGGCTTCCTAGAAAAGTCAGATTTTAAGGAGGCTGCAACATAGGGCCAGCAGGAGGTGAGAGGCCATAGGACTAGGGAAAGGTTATTTCCACTTCTGCATAGAAAAAGAAGTAAAACGTTAAGAAAAATGTGAGGGCTGCCTCTGTGTGCCAGGAAGCATGCTAAGTCACGGGGGTAGTACCAAGATGACTAAGACCCAGAGCCTTACAAGGCTGTAGATTTCTCAAGAACCACAGAAGAGGAGGCTGTGTTTGAGTATAAATGAAAGTATAAAAGGGAAATCAGATTGAAATGACTCATTGTTGGAGATGACAAAGTATTTCTTCAACGGGGCCTTCAGCGGCATCCACAGATGCCATCTTGAGAATCAGGAGGGAGAAAGCACAACCTCAGCTTCACTCCAAGAAGGTCACTTGTATTTCCCTTCTCAGACTAATAAATCAAAGCACTGGCTAATCCCACCAAAAAGAGGCAATCAGTGCTGGTGTGTGTGCATACGAGGTCATAGTAACGTCGGGTTTTTTAATCTCTGTCTTTTCATGATACCAACTGAAATATACACAGATGAAATGGGATTTGCTTCAAAATACTGCAGGGTGTGGGGATGAAGAGTAGATGAAACCAGACCATCATCCGACTGCTGTTGAAGGTGGGCAATGAGAGGTTCATTAGGATTCTCTCTTTTACATATATTTGAAATGTTCTCTATAAAAAGTTGTTTAAAATACATATTAGTGATAAAAGCCCGCTAAAGAGGTAGGGAAAAGTCAAGACTTCAGGCAATAAAATGGTGCCATGCAGTGTAGCAAGTTAAAAAGTGAACAAAATCTTCTAGAGAAACGATGATGAACAATTATTTTAAAACTGTTATTAAATATGAATCTGAGGCCTCTGTGGGAGGCAGTGTATTACCCAACCATGCCTAGAGAAAAAAACTAAATCTACCTCATCTTTGTGGTTCTAGGCCAATTTATAGTGTTTTACAAATTGCCAGTCACCACTCTACAGTGCATCCTGAAATCAATTTGGGGGCCCTGACAGGTTTAAAATGAAGGAATAGAAACACAACAGAAAAGACAGTATCAGAGCACATCACACCTAACAGGATAAACATTCTTTGGGGAACTTGCGTGTCCACCGGGGGGTGTGTGTGCGTGCGTGCACCGCATTCGTGTTTAGTCTATCTTGATACAACAGCCAGTGTTGCTCTTTCCTTCTCTCTTAGGTCTTTTAAAACCTAAGTCAGATCCTGCCACTCCCTTCTAAGACCCTCCAGCGACAACTTATCTCACTCAGTGTAAGAGCCAAAGTCCTTACAGTGCCATGATCTGCCACCTCCTTCCTGCTTGGTCCTATTTCCGCCTTCTCATTCCACAGGCCTTGTTTCTGTTCCTGAAACACACGTTCTCACATCAGGGCTCTGCAACTGCTGTTCTGTCTGTCTGGAATGCTCTGTCTCTAGATATCGGTATGACTGGCTCCCCTACCTGCAAATGCCACCTTCTCAGTAAAGCCATCCCAACTGTGCCATTTAAAATTCAGGCTCCCCCTACTCCCAGACTTTCTTACCTCCCTTCCTGCTTTCTTTCTCTCCATAGAACTTCTATCACCTCCTAGTATACTGTATAAATTATATAGAATTATATCTAAAAGATACATATTTATATATAGTTTCTTTGATGTACTATGTCTCTATTAAGAAACTCCAGGAAGTCCAGAATTTTTGCTTGTTTTGTTCACTGCAGCAGTGTCTCTAAAACCTAGAACGTGGTCAATAGGTAGTACTCAATAAATACACGTCGAATGAGTTCTGCACGTGTGCATGGTGTATGTATGCTGGGTTTCTTAGAGTGGGTTACATTCCAAAAGGCTGGTATAATCCTGCCTGGAGCACACTCAGATCATCTCCAGGCCTGCTGAGAGTGAGATCTGAAAAGCAAGTGTGGGGCAGGCATCCAATAGTCCAGTGTCTTACAGACTGGCTGCTTAGAACGTACGATGTCATTGGTAATTGCTATCTGAGGTATGTAGGTGTATGGGTGGGAAGAGGGTTGCTCCCTTGGGGGACCACCAAGGTGCCATAAACTGGCAAGAAGACACAGCCAGAAAATCATAAAACTTTCAAGACCCTCAGAGATGATCTGGGCCAAACTAATAATTTTACAGGTGAGAATCAAAGTTACAAAATGCTAATGTAATTTTCCCCAGGCCACACAAAAAGTAAATGCTGAGACAGAACTAGCACAGACGTGGGTCATATGTCTCCTCGTCTCCAGCCATCTTGACACACCCTGGCCTGCCACAGAAACGAAAAACAGTATGTACTCTCCAAAAGCCTCCTCCCTGTTCTCTTTTTCTAGGAAATAACCTGAGATTCTTTCTCCAATTAGATGCCAATCATCTAATCCACTCAGCCTTGACAATTGCTAGGGATTTCTGTTTTAAAAACAAAGAGCTACTAATTATCATTATTTCTTATAAATCAAAGCCTTAAAAATTCCTCACCATAGCAACCAGGAGTGGTTGAATCATCTACTATTATTCCCTGACTGTCTAATCATACACTTCCAACTTACATGAGGCCCAGGGATGTTAAAGTCTGTCAAAAACCAAAACCTTCAACCCTCACTCTCCCACTTTTCATTAGAGTTAAAGAATCTAACCATTTTTTTTAATTAATGGATTTATATTTTTCCATAACCATAAAACAAAGTGCTTCAAACTGTAAAGTATGAACAAGTGAAAAACAACATGGCTGGGTGCAGTGGCTGACGCCTGTAATCCCAGCACTCTGGGAGGCTGAGGCAGGTAGATTGCTTGAGCTTAGGAGTTTGAGACCAGCCTGCGCAAGAGTGAGACCCCATCTATACTAAATATAGAAAAAACTAGCAAGCAGGTGCCTATAGTCCCAGCTACTCAGGAGGCTGAAGCAAGAGGATCACTTGAGCCCAAGAGTTTAAGGTTGCCACGAGCTATGACTCTACTCAGGGTGACAGAGTCAGACTCTACCTCAAAAAAAAAAAAAGAAAGAAAGAAATGTAAAAAAAACAACATCAGTAAAAGCTGCCAGTCACCTTAAAAGGTAGAGAAGCAGAAACATTTTTCCAGGAACTGGTATAATTACAAGGGGAATAGGTGTACCAATTATTTGATTCTCAACTAAGATTTTAATTAATCCTTTGATTGGGAGAGGCCATGTATCTCAGAATACTCAGTGTTTCTGTGGTGGCTTTTGGGATTCCAAGGGCTGAGGACATTGACGATGTCACTAGGGCAGACACTCTTGGTTGGCTCTCCTCCCTAGTGGAACCCTGTTTTGTTGAGGTGTCCTCACCCCTTCCCAGAAGCTGACCCATCCCATTCCAGGCACCACCCCAAGGCACCATAAACAAGCAAGAAGAATTAGGCCGAGCCAGAAAATCATAAAATTTTCAAGACTCTCAAAGATGCATCATGGGAGTCCTAATGTATTACCTTGCCAGTAATTGGTTCACATCTAAGCATGTAAAAAACAAAACAAAACTGTGGCCAATGAGGCAAGGGGACAACTGCTGGGGTGAGAGGTGCTTCTGAGAAAGGTTTTCTTACTTTCCACAGGCCCAGGAGGAAGAGCTAACCCCTTTTCTGTTTCTAGGTATGATACCAGAGACCACTGCTGTCATCTTGACAGCATATGAAGAGTGAGGTTGAAGACAAAGCCCACCATCAAGAAAGCAGAGCTGAGAGAACCACACACCACAGTGTATCTGACAGCAGCTCACACTTCTTTTGGGGGTTTTCTATATTTGTGGTTGATGCATTCTAACCCATATAATAATTACCCTGGGAAGTTCTGGTCAGGAAATGAGGAGGTGTGAATGTGTCAACATGTTTGTTTTAGCATAAGATAAGCTTGCATAAGACAAGATCCCAGCAACTTTCTTCTTTTCTTTTTTTTTAAGCGACAAGGTCTCACTCAGTTACCCAGGCTGGAGTGCAGTGGTGAAATCAGCTCACAACAGCCTCAGAAGTCCCAAATTCCTGGGTCCATGTGATCCTCCCATTTCAGCCTCCGATGTAGCTGGGATTACAGGTATCAGCAACAATGAGTCCTTTGGTAGAGATAACTTAGCTTGTGACATTAGAAAGCAGGAGGAACGAGGTATAAAGTCTTCAACTGAAGTGAGATGCCATGGCAGCTGTGGAGGCCAGCGCGAGGCCCAATACCATCCCCAGGTGTGCTGTTGTCACAGGGGGTCCACAGCAGCCAGGTATCACAGAACAACAAACCCACTGCGGCCCATACCCTCTTCCTCCACTGGATGCCAGAAAAGTACTCTGAATGAGACCGTAAGGAAAGAATTAAGGACAGTAGTTCAGTACTTGGGTTGCTTTCACACTCCCATGAATGGGCGTTCATTTCTATTTTACAGGGGACCTCTTTCAGTTTTCATATGGAAAGAAAGAAGAAAGACAGGCCATGAACAACTTGAAAAGAAGTGAGCCATCCTATAAATTCAGATGGGCCATTGAACAGGGCCACCTGGGGACCCCACTTGGGTCTGTTCCCCAAGACCCTAGTCCTCACCTTCATTAACTCCAGACCAGAACCAGGTCTTCAGCTCAACGAAAAGTCTCTCTAGCTAGACAAGTCTTTATACTCGAGGGAAGACTGCTGCAAACACCCTCGCTCTCAAAACCAGCAGGTAAAATGCTCATGTTTGGCTGCATTATAGGTGCATATGATGTGGCTCTAGAAATTTTCCTATTTGTAGTCATTTACATTTTAGATCTCATCTGATCAAACACGTTTTTCTTTGCTCGTTTAGGTAGAAGTAAACACTACCAGAATTTCCGAGACAGCTACACCTGTGTAATATTTAGTCTTTCTAACGAAGTATTTACAGTACAACACTGTGATCTGACGTGATCAAAGGGTGTTGGCTCTTTGATTAGAAATAACAAAGGAACATGCACATGACATCCTTGGAAACATCTGCACAAGCATCCAGCTACTGGGGACACACAGAGGCAGCACCACGAGCATCACTGTATTAATAATACTCAGGATCACCAGGCACACAGTGGGAACCTGGTTCCTGGAGGACTCACATTCTACTTGGAGGGCATAAGAGTTGTGCACAGGGTTCAAAAAGCTGGATAAAAATCAAATTAACTCATCATGAGAAATGTGCTAATTGCTTTGTGCTGAAGCAGCAGAGGAGACCTACTGCTGTCTCTCATTCTTCCTTTGGAGGGAGGGTGCCCCAGCCTTTAGGGGACCCTAGGGAAGGGAAGCGTTTGTCTAGCAGAGGCTGAGCTGACCTTGCAAACCAGCTGCATGGAGAGAGTGTCTATAGAACTGAGTATCTGAGGAGGTCAGGGGCTGGCAGCTGAAAATAGATGAGTGTGGAAATAAAAATGAGAAGACAAGGGGCAGCCGTGTTGACCATGTTATTAGTGAATATGGACGGAAATGGCTCCAGTGTGATTACAAGATCCTGGCCGGGAAGGATCTACCCTAACCAACGGAACTTGCCCTTCTGTCTGCTCACTTTACGACTATTTCACCTTCACATTCTTACTGCATCAATTCTCTTCTGCCTTTAAAAAAAAATGGCTTTATTGAGATACACTTCCCATAACCTACGGTTCACTTGTTTAAAATAGAAGGATTCAATGTCATTTAGTATATTCACAGATATATGCAACCATCACCATGATCAAATTCAGAACAATTTCATTACCCCCCCCAAAAAGAAGCCCAGCAGCCGTCACTTCCCATTTCACACCAATCCTCTCAGCTCCAGAAAATAACTCTCTCCTTTCTGTCTCTCTGATTTGCCTGTCCTGACGTTTCCTGTAAGTGAGATCATCCAATATGCCGTCTTTTGCAACTGGATCCTTCCACTTAGCATAATGTTTTCCGGGTCCACCCTTGGATGTGTAACACGTATACTGCATCACATTAAAACAAATGCTGTTTGCCTTCCCTTTGTGGGTGCAGAAACAGAAATTCTCTGTCGTGGTCCATGGTGAACTCTAGTTTTACTGCTTAAGTTTATTAAGCATTTACTATTCACTCCTGAAATGGGTTTGTGACCCACACAATTCAAGTCAAGCAGTTCTGGTTCAGCCAAGGCCATGTGATTTTGTTGGGAGTCTCCTATTGCAACTAGGTGCACATCATCTAAAGATAATTTTTAAAAATTATTTTCTAAAAATAATTTTCTGAATACCATTGAAGGCACAGGGCTAATGTGAATTGGTGATGGGATCCTTGCAGAGCTGATTTATGTAAGAGAAAAAGGAGGGGCCGGAGCCACGCTCCTATAGCAGAGGGCTTGGGATTCGGACATACTCATCTACTCAGCAATGCATTATCGAGTTCCTCCTGCATGTCAAACACTGGGTCAGGTGCTGGGGATCCAGCAGTGAACAAAACAGACAAAAATAGCTTGCCCTTGTGGAGCACGCATTTTAGTGATGTATGACAAAATTATTTCAGAAAGAAAAGCTCATGTTGCTGTGCCTCCTAACTTGATGCCTACTATAGATATTCTTTTGTATACATTTAATATTTATACATCTAAGTTTAAAAAGAGCCATTCCTCTAGATAGGAAATTATGAGGTTGGACAGTCAAGTTCACGAACTCTTCCTACAGACCTCCTTGCTGATTATCAGGACAGTCACCTTCAAGGTACTGCCCTTAGGAAGCTATGCACCGTCACCCATGCCAAATCTACCCTTCAGAGCTATTCTGGAACTCCTTTTTTTTTTGGAATGACCATCAGAACTGTCATCATACAAGGTCTGACAATTAAGTTCACAAACTCATCCTAGAAAAAGTGCTTTGAAAGGTGGACTAGGTGCTGGCATTGGCGCACAGCGTCCCCAGGGGAGGACTTTGAAGGTCTTATTCAGCAATGACATAGGTAGCACTTTTTCTAGGATGAGTTCTTTGAATTTAATTGTTGGAACTTGTGTGACACACACTGAAGTCTTACCCAGAGTAGAGCCATTCTGAATTGGTGTAGTTATTAAAAGAATTGAAAAGCAGATAAAGAAAAGCAAAGATAAGTATTTAAGGAAAATTTTTCCCAGGAAATCATAAGCTCTGAGTAGTCACTTACCATCTGGAAAAGGTACCTGTGGGGCATCTTATTAGAGTATGAACTTCATGAGACCAAGGAGGCTTATATTTTATTCATATATTTGCAAATTTCTTTCACAGACATTCACACATTTGATTCTAAAAATTAGTATGATTAATCCATTTTACAGATCAGAAAATGGAAACTCAGAAAGGTATACCACAGAGCTGGTTGGTGTTGGTCTTTGGACCAGACCCTGATTTCCTAGCGCTTGGCATACAGTGAGACCCTGAGTCTGTGATTCAAGTAAACCCACATCTATTTATAAATATCAAGAATGGGTGCTAGAAACAAGTTTCAGAGAGCTAGATTTAAAGTAACAGGACGACACAGCAGCCTATTCTGTAGGTAGAAAATGGATGGCACTCATTACTATTAATCTGAGAAGGAGCACAGGCTGGAACTACAGATGGATTCAGACGCCTTAACATGAACTCCTGAATGACAGATTTACGCTCAGCTTCTTATGAAAAGCAAGATGCCTGCAGGGCGACTCTTCCCTGAAAGGCTGCTGAGCATTTTTATGAAATACCCATTGCTGTTACTGGGGTCGGAATAAAGACCAAGTAAGTACGGTGGCAATTACTATGTTCTTACGACAGATGACACTGTCTAACTCCACATCATGTCCTACATGTGTAATTGCCTAGGATTGCCTTTGGTTCTACTCCTAATCTTAATCCGATACTAATTACTTCAGGACAGTTGACAAGGCCCTTATCCACTGCGTTTTTCCTCCGAAGAAGAATTCATTCAGAGGAATTCTTAATGAATGAATTCTTTAAAAAAGGATTCAGGGAAAATAAAAAGGCACATGGGTTAGTCTGGCTGCTTAAAGCAAACACAGGGCTCTGGTTCAGCCAGAGTTCAACCCTAGGGCATATTAATGTCACAGAGAAGAAAAACTTCTGTCTCCTGGTCATGGACAGTACCTTCCACCTAGACATTGATCACAAAACAAAGGACATAGTAGAGAGGATGCCTTGGCCTGAACTAACTGGATCCCCACCAGAAACTAACAACTCAAAGGGTGCATACTACAGAAGACCTACTGGTACTCTCTTTGCTTGTGAAAACAAGCAAAATAGTATTATTTACCTAATAAACATGGCTTAACGGTCTCACTGTCTGTGGGGACAAGCTCTGTAAAACAAAACTGCTAATTTTTCTATAATAAAGTGAATTTGAATGAGCAACTTAAATCAATATTAGGCAGCCAAATTATGTGTATTAATATCTATACCTCATTAGCATAATCCCAAGTGAATTCCTTCATTACTAAAAGTAATGCTAGGCCTGACTTTTCATTTCCCCTGATATTAATTTATATGTGAGATAAATTTGGTTGGAAATAACTTTTGTTTGAAAACTAATCCATGCCTGCTTTCCGCGTATACATACATGCACACAATACATACGGACAAATTCATACACGTTCACGTGTGTGTCCACACGCATACACATTCATGGCCAGAGGCCTCAATGTCAATGCTATCAGACAAGCGTTTTCTACACAGGTAGAGATAAAAATGTGTCCCTTGTTTCCTCAGCTTCTCCTTCCAACTTTATAGAATTTCAGGCTTTTTTTGGAAGAAGAGGTGTTCATAAAGTTGACAAAAACATCTAAAATCTAGAAATATATTGAAAAAATAAAACCAAATAAAACAAAAACCAAAATCTGTTTCAACTAGAATCTGACAAAAGTCCCAACCTGTCCCTGTCTGTAACTTTTCATCTCAAAATCACTGCACAGACTCAGAAAATTTAAGAACATCTTTCATTGTGTGGAATTAGAATAAAACAGGGACCTGAGAATTGGGGATGAACTGCCTTGGTGAATGGAGGGTAAGTTTCTGGCTTGGGCAACAGACAGGGCTGCAGCCCTGGGAGCCACTGAGCAGTGAATCAGCAGGTTTCTGTGTGGCCTCTTCTTCAATAAAGGCTGTGACGTGGTCACTGGGATCATCTAAACCAGGGCCAACCAATACAAATGTAACACGAGGGACAAAATGTGATTTCAAATATTTCAGTAGTTACATTAAATATTTTTTAAAAACACAGGTGAAATTAATTTTTAAAATATTGTTTATCTAACTGAAGAGACCCTACATACAATATTATCATCTCAACATATACTCAAGATTGTAAAAGGGATAAGTCAGATATTTTACATTTTTGTTTGTTTCTACCAAGTCTTTGAACTCAGTCTTTGTTTATACTAAGTCTTCATTGTGCATTTTGCTCCTGTAGCACCTCTTGATTCAGCCTAGCCACGTGTCAGCAGCTCAGGGCCACGTGTGGCTGCCATATTGCACAGTACAGGCCTAGGCTTTGAGAATCAGGCCCTTTGTGGTCAGCAGGGCAGCCCCTACATGACAGGTGCTGCAGGGGATCTCCTGCCAAAGCCCTACTCTCTGCTTCCCATTTCCCCACCGCCTCGCGACTGTGTCTCGGACTTACTCCTTAGAAGCAAACCACACAGAAAACAAGCATGTTACATTACCAATGTGGCCCGTGTGAAGTAATAAGGAAGGGCTAAGTTTGATTTCTTTGAAAAGGACAAGACCCTGCCTGTTCTGAGGATTCAGGGGGCAATGTCAGGGCAGGAGATAATACAGGAACTGAACCTCTGATGAGAAAGAATAGCCTAAGGTTATGACCCACGTGCCTCTGTGATTCAGATTACCCTAAATCTATGATCTGAGTTATGTTAATAAAGAACAAGACACGCAGGCCAGAGTCTTTTAGTTATTATGGTTTCTGAATCCAATGGCCTGAATAGCTACCTCTTTCTTGATAGTTGTTTGACACTTTAAAGACACCTTCTATCTTTCCACTTTTGTTGCACTGGAAGAGAGTAATAGAAGTTCATGAATAAGAATTTCTTTTTCTTAGCAACTGTCATGTTCCTGCATCTTATTTGCAGGAAGATTGGCATGCATTTCCCCTCAGTTAAATATGCTGAAAATTCCAAAAGTTAACTTTATTTTCTAAAAACCATTGTGTTTACTTTGCCCTGTATGTGGGCCTTTTGTGGAACCAAAAGTCTTCTAGCTGGACTGTTTGCTGATAGCCAAATTGGGAGAAAAATCTCTTTTAAATAACAAGGCTGAGATATGCCACTAGCAACCTCAGGCCACATATTCATAATTTTCTTATTTTCCTATTTTCATTATGATATTTTGGAAAAAGTACAGTTATAAGATCCAAACTTTTTCCAGGAATGGACTTTTTTTTCCTTTTTGAGGGTGAAATTACAACTTGCTTTGGGTTTATATAAAAAAAAAAAAAAACTGAGTTGCCATTAGTGAAACAAAACACCATTTTTGTTTTTATAAAGCTTGACTCAAACCTCAGGACAGGAGGTATTTACAAACATTTTTAATTACCCTCCCCAACATGATTCTCCAGCTATCACAGTTTGCCTCCAGGTTAAGAAGAAATTACTTTTTAAAAAAGTCAATTTGTAAAATTAGTGAAAAATAACCTAAACATAACAATAAACAAACACAGAAATGGGAAAACATTGAACTGAACTTTCTATGGGCACAATGTAGGGGTGTACGGACACCTTTTGGTGTGGGACACAACTATAAGACAGACTCTACCAAACAAATTCAAATATTTAGACCTGGTTGTTTGTACCCTTACTTTACCTGAAATTAAAAAAAAAAAATCTATCCTTAGCTTATTAGTATTACTAAGGCATTGAATATTTTTATTTTTATGTATTCACTTATCCATTTGGAGACAGGGTCTCACTCTGTTACCTAGACTAGAGTGTAGTTGTTATAGCTCACTGCAACCTCAAATTCAGGGACTTAAGTGATCCTCTTGCCTCAGCCTCCAGAATAACTGGAACTACAGGACAGCATCACCATGTAAATTCTTTAGTAGAGATAGGGTCTTGTTATGTTGTTAGGGCTGGTATTGAATTCCTGGCCTCAAAGAAAACTCTCATCTTGACCTCCCAAAATGCTAGAATTATAGTCATAAACCACTATGCCCGGCCAGATATTTTTAATTTAAAATAGTTACATGTAGCCAGTAGTTACCATGTTGGACAGTACAGCTGCACATGGTTAGGGAAGACCTAGGTCACTTAAGTCTTTGTGCATCACAACAGCCTTGAGCTCTAAGGCCCATTAAAAATACAAGCACTTCATGACTTCTTTTTTGAAAGTATTAAATAATTAAATAGAGCAGCCTCTAAAAAGACAGACAGAAAAAATGTCTGCAAGAAACATCTCTGAGGATGATGTTACTCTTCAGGATGAGCCAGGAGGCAGGCTGGAAAGTTGATGTCACGGGCACTTGGGTCCTAGATGACTATTCCAGCCATAGCTCCATCACCAACCAGCTGAGTGGCACTGGACAGTTTCTTAGTCTTTCAGGTCCTGATTTTCTTCCTTACACCATGTTGGACTCTGTTAAACAATATCAGAGGTCTCCCCCCATTCTAAATCTGCTCAGTTTATATTTCATAGGGATCTATGACCCTTAAACATTGGTTGATTTAAAATAATACTTTATGCAGCTGCATTATTTTGCAAATGGGGCTGAGGCTGGGTGAGGTCAACAAACCAAACTGTTGAAGCAAGGCAGTGCTGAAATCAGACCATACTATACAGGCCATATTCAAAGATCAGCCCCCAGAAAGGTGTGCAATTAATTGTGAATGAGGAGAATAGCAGGTTATTTGCCCAAGCAGCTGGGGGCTGGTTCTCCTTGGAAGCACAGATGAATGTTTTGTGGCCACTTGACAGTGGACTTATCCCAGGTCTTCAGCCTTAGAGCTCAATGAACAGCCATGTAGGTTCCATGGCAGGGTCCACTGCCTGTGGGGCCAGCATATCCCTAACTGGGGTTTCCTCTAGCAAGGAAGCCTTTAAGTATACCTCTGCATTTGTTAGTAACCTCGAGACAGATCAATTGTGCTATCTCACCAACCAGCTGCCCCAGAGACAAGGGTGTCCATCTGGATCCTTTTACCCAAATCCACATGGCAGACAGACTACCAGCTTCCCTTCCCACAGGCCAAAGGGAAGGAGAAGCAAGAAGGTGCAGAGAGGATTTGGAAACTATACAAAGTAAAGTAACCCACTGATGAAGGAGATAGCTGGCCGACATAGGAATAGGTGAGAAAAGAAAAAGAGAAGGAGAAGAAAGGAAAGAAGAAGAAAGGGAGAGAGAAAGGGAGGAAAGGAGGGGGAAAAGCCATTTGTTTTGAAAATTAAACAATATATTTCAGAAGCGGTGAAATGTGGATATGTATTCATAAAAGATAAATGATCCGTGGGTGACAGTCGGATGTGATTAATCACACGTCTGTCTATCACTAGCTCCATTTCTCTCCTCTGTTTCTGTCTTGTCAGGAATCTTGATCTTTTGGTAGAAAACTTTTCCCGGCGTGACACTGCTCATATTCAGGTTTTCCAAACTGAGTGTCTGGTTCTTTTGAGCACTGTACAAAACCAGTAGTCCCTGCGGAGGAGCAGACGGCCCTCAGCAGGGTTGACACTCAGGCCAGGCCCCTGGGGCAGCTCGGAGAACACACTGTCCAGTTAAACCGCACACAGACTGGCCACAGAAAACACCTAATGCTCACAGCCCACAAAAGTGAGGCAAACAACAGAGCCATCCAGTTTACTTCATGGAGCTAATGAGGGGGAGCTAGGATTTCAGAAGAACACGAACCAGCATGCCCCTTGTCAAACATTGCAAGTATGCAATAAACTTAAGAAAAATCTCCTTTCTCCCCCTTCTTGAATGGAATTGTGTTCTTCTCTCGTGTGGGCTTGTGTAGTTGTCAGAGGCAGGGAGGAGCTGGGAGGAGGTTTGGTTGCTTGCACCTTATGGGCACGACGCAGGGTACATGGCACACGTCCTGCGAGAAGGGCTCAACTACAACTTGGACTTTACTCAACAAATGCCAGCAACGTAACTTAACTGTATGTACCCTTGTATTCATCTGAAATAAAAGGAAAAAGAAGTCTCCTTACCTCTCAGATTCTGTATTTCTCCATTTATCTGAGATACCACCAACAGACGGGAAAATCATAGTAAGTCCAAAGTGAGTGGGGTAAGGCCAGCAGAAAAACACAAAAACCAGTGCTCCTCATTTCAGGGAATAATTTATTTCATAGGATTAATTTTAGCTTTGCAGTTTTTTTTACCTGTGATCAGTTTAAAATCGCAATTTTGTGCGTGTGATATAAAATCAAAAAGGTTGTCAAACTTTTCTGCCAATCCAGGTGAAATTTAATTATCAGTAGTTACCATTAAAACAAAGGCAAAGCAATTTCTTTTACACATAATTGCATAAGGAGTATTCCAGAAGAAAATTTCTGAAAAATCCAACGTCTAAAAGACGACTGCTCAATAAGAACGTCTGTTTCGATAATGAGATCGTGTTTTGTAGTATGGGATCCATGAAATTTCTAGTTATGCTCACATAAGCCTTGCCAGAATTACTATAGTAATATCAGTTTTGCCATAGAAATACAGAAGACGTTTATATGTCACTGGTTATGATCCCACAATAAGAAGTAATACAAATTCCAGGATCAACACCAGTTTGACAGCAGAAAATAACACTATTTACTTGGCCCACATTACTGGTGTATAGAATCCAGAGAAATAAATACCTCAATCCATTCAGTAATGTTCTTTACCCAATTAAGGTTTTGATGCCTCTGCACATAATACTGATTTTATAAATCTTTTTTTATTTACATTTTAATTTGAAGAGTCTCTGTTGACTTCATTTTTATAATACAGTATACTTATGTTTTCAAAACGTTAGCTTCTTATCCTAGGGGTACCTTTAATATTTAATTTTTTACCTTGTTCAGTCACTAGAAACATTTCGTAGCTTCTTTATTTGTTACTTCATGTGGGTTGATTTTTTTTGACTGCGAAAGTGCCCATTTGGCAATCATGTTACTAACATGCAAAAAGTTTTATTTCAATTATAAAGGGAAATGTAACCCTTGATTATTAAGGAAACTGTTTTGCCAATCAACCATTGTTTATTTCAGAATATAATCAGGTATCATAGGCTGGATTGAAAGCTTAAGGATAGGGATTTTTTTTTTTTTTTGCAATTTAAAATAATAAAGGTAATCAAATCTTCCTGCCAATCTAGGTGATTGTGAAATTTAATTACCAGCAGTTGTCATTAAAACAAAGATAAAGCAATTTCTTTTGCATATGATTAAATATTCCAGAGGAAAATTTCTAGAGTTGTCAGAAAATGTATTTTAAAATTAATTGTAACCTGACTACTTCACTTGTTATGTCTCAGTTGGTAATGTAGAATAAATGGCATACTTGGGTGATACAGTTCAACAGCACCTAGTGAGCGCATGTTCTCAGGAAAATCAGATAACTTTGACCTTAATACTGAGTAAATTATTAGATCTTTGCTCTGTGCAAACACAGCCAAATCTAAGTCTCCCACAGCTATTCTGCCAAGAGAGGTTTACCCCATGTTGAGTTCATCTCTCCCTATGCTGAACGCTACAGAACCAACAGTCCTTTTTTAGTGCTCAATTGTCCAAATATGTCCTAAGGCTTCCAGAGCTTTTTTCATCAAACCCACGCCACCCTAACAGGAAGAAAATCTTGTACATCAACAGCAGTAGTAAGTGAGGTATCAGCTCTGGGCATGACTGGCCTAGAAGCATAACTGTCCAGAGAAGAGTGACCACCCGACAAAAGGATCAACAGCCCAAGCAGAGTCAACATAAGGCCATGACTTCCCCATCTCCAGGCCTTTGCCTAAGCTCTTCCTTCTCCCTGAAATGCCTTTCTCGCTATCCGCTTTCTGGAAAAGTCCTACTGATCCTACAGTACCCAACTCCTATGTCACCTGCAGGAATCCCTCTAAACTGAGACAATCACTCTCTTTCCCCGCACCTGCCTCCAGAGCACTCATTTTGTCACCCTGGAATGTAGGTGGCTATTTGCCTGTCCATCTTTGCCCCCGATGGTAAAGAGAAGGATCTTCACTCTTCTCTCAGTACTATGGCTGGAACCTGGAAGACCACTCAGATGATGTTATATAATGAAGCCCAAAATTCAAGATCAAAGTGAACATAGGACAGAAGAATTCTGCAGCTCAAGTCTAAGCAGTGAGTACCTTCTTTTTCATTCCTTAAAGGAGTAAAGTTTATTCACATTAGGGACTTAATAACTGTCAGGCCCTGTGCTAAACCTCTACACTTGTCATCTCACTTAATTACCACAATCCTCTATAAAGTCGGTCCTATCATTTGTATTAGCTTTATTTACGGATGAGGACATTGACTTATTTTTCTAAGTTAAGTAACTCACCCCAAGATACCCAGATGATCAATTAAGAGTCAGGATAAAAAAAAAAAACACAGTAATTTCAGAAATACAGAGCTAGAAGGAATCCTAAAATTATCTTCCACACTTAACCTACTTGAAGCTAAAGCTTGCATCTTATTGCTTGGCACACAGTAGGTCCTTGAAAATGGCCATGAATAGATGGATAGAGTGTCCTAATTTCTCAGACTCTGGTTGCTGCCTGAGAGAGCCCAGCTGCCACCACAAATAAGCTCTATTCTTTCCTGCCCAACACCTCTCCCAGGTGTGAATTGCTTGTGTCATCTGAATTATTCATGATCTACACAATGGTAAGTGTGCTTTAAAAAAGAATTCTGTACGTTTTAAGAGAAAGTACCTGATTAATTGGTGAATTAGGCAACATAAACTCATGGACGAAGTTGATTCATGCCACATAATATATCCATATCCACTTTTTTAAATTTCAGCTTTCATGTTATTTTCCAGTTTCCAAAACAGAGTGGTAAATAAAGCATGGAAGAAAACCATCATAAGCATCTCTGTCCTATCTGCAAAGCAATTACCATCATCTAAAGCTTATACTGTGCTGCTTCAAACCAGCATAAGCTTCCTAAGGCTGAGTTAGGATTTCCAATCAGTTTTCTTAAGCTACATCAAGATCTGAAAATGCAGATGCCACAGCATCTGTAATTTATGCCCCCAGTAAATCGTGTCATAACACTGCCTCCTGTCCTTTCTCCAGTCTTCACTTTGCCACCTCTTCCCCACCAGTGGACAGTTTTCTGAGCGGGATAACCATATGCTAATAAAAACCCAACATCACTGTACTTTGAATTCAATGTTAGTCAACCAAAATGAATTGAAAAGCAGCAGCAGTGGTTGGAAGGTACTAAAAATAAGCTGTAGCATTTGCTGAGTTCTCAGAATTAAAACCACAGGCGGTCAACTTGTTGCTGCTCTTAATAAGATATGACTGTTCTGCCCCATTGGCTGCTACTACCAGAAACTTGAATGGCATTGTACACCTAATACCCTGTTTTTGATTAGTTGGCAGTAATCAAGAAAGGAAGTGCCATTTCCCTGGAACTAACCCTTCCCAAAAAGATAACAGATGGGTTTCGAGTGATCGCCTTTTGCCACATCACAATTTCACCTGAGTGAAATTCACCCTGCATTTATTATTTAATTAATTACACACTTAAAAATGTGGTTTCTTTTATGCCTGGCTTGCTGTCCAATACCTCCAAAAAAGTGTTTCTTCCTTTGAGTTTAATTTATGGATAATAGTAAAAAGAGCACAATAGGACTTAACACAATATTATCGCATGGAGCATTTCCATTAGGATTTCAAGACCTTCTTGACCCTTGAATACTGTAAGCTACACTAAATGTCCTACCAGCTGTCCCTTCAGGGTTTGGCATTCAAGTTTCCAGTGACCAGAGAGGTAGAGGAATTCTACTCAATGCATCATTCTGATTAGAAACCTGTCATACTCAGAAACCAGTAGGTCCGCTTCTATTGACTCCTGCGGCTTTAGATTCATTAGCATTTTTTTCTCTTCAATTAGACCAGGGGATCAATCTTAGAAAAGCTGAAAGAAGCCCACCCTTTGCTCAGTCACTCTTAAAAGGATAAACAAATGTGTGCCTTGCTAGTGAAATTACAGAGTAGTATAAGAAAATGTCTAAGGCGCTCTCTCTCTCTCTCTCTCTCTCTCTCTCTCTCTCACACACACACACACACACACACACACACACACACACACACACACTTTTAAACGTGCCAAGAGTCAGATCCTGGGCTCTACTTCCCTTCCCGAACCCACTTCAATCCGGACCAGAAAGACACAATCCCTTCATCGCTGCTATCTCAAAACCATGCCCCAAGCAAGTGTCTCCACAGAGCTAATTTCTGAAACAAACAAAGAAAATCAAGTCTGCGAGGGGCGAGGGTTCGCGCCCCTCTGCTGTGGACTTGGGTATCCTGGGTCGCGGGCACCGCACGGCCAACAGGTCCGGGCGCCCAGCGTCGCCCTCCGCCTCCCGCCCCGCCAGCCCCGCTCCCGCTGCGCGGAAAGTGCGAGCCTGCCCTGCTCCTTTCGTTTCTCTCCCGCTGCGCCCCGAGCCCCAGAACAGCCGCGCCGCGCAGGGAGGGTGCCACGGCTCCCCCACCTCCACGCTGTCAGATGTCAGGCGCGGGGGTGCCGAGGGCACCGAGGTGCTGGCAAAACCAAACAAGTGTCCCCCCTGACGCCTGCCCCCACTCCGACAGAGCGGTGGGACGGCCACAGGTAGGCTCTATCCTTCCCAGGGTGCGGGGCCAGGGCAGGGGGAGAGACCCAGCGCAGCAGCCGCGCCCGACGGACTGAAACTCACCGGAGGACACAGAGGAGCCGGACAGGCTGGAGTTGCTGGACGCTGCCATCTCCGCGCGCCCCGCGCGCCCCGCGCGTCGCTGCTCGCTCAGCCCCGCTGCGGGCGCCGCCGCCGCTGCCCTACCCCGGCCGCTCGCAGCCTCCGCGGCCCCCAGCCCATGGCAAAGTCCTGGGGACGCGCGAAGGCACCAGCCTCCGGACTCAGCCTGCACTTCCTGCTCCACCAGATGACGCGCTGCTGCCGCCGCTATTTATTTGTGGTTTCCGTCCCTCTCCGCGCCTTTGCACGCTTTTCTCCGGGTGTCGGGGGAGAGGTGGGGACAGAGAGAGGGCGAGGGGCAGCTGGGCCGACAGATATCGGCTCCTACCGAGTCCCACTGCCGTCAGCGCTCCCCAGTGCGCGGCGGGGACCAGGGCGCCCGGGCGGCCCCGAGCCGCCCCGCGGGGTCCCGCACCCTCCCCTGGGTTCCCGCCTCCCGGGCAGCACTTCTGGCAGCCTGGGCGAGGACGGCGGGAGGCAGACAGACAGAGCGACCTCCCCCTCTCCCTCCGCCCCAACTCTGCTCGCGCGCACACAAAGGAAGGAGAGGAGACGCGGGCGCTCGGGGGCTGCTTCAGCTGCCGCGGGCTTGACAGCTCCCGCGACGGGGGCTGGAGGGAGAGGCTGCGGACCGCAGGGCGGGGGCAGGCCGGACGGGGAGCGGAGCCCCGAGGTGCTGGGAGGGCGCGGGAGGCGCGGGCCGACCGCAGCGCTGATGCTAGAGTGTAGAGGGGACAGGAGGGAGGGTGTGGAGGGAGAGATGGGGCCGCCTCGCCACGCCTGGCTCAGGAGCGGCGAGACAGCGGGGGTGGGGGATGCGTTGAGCCAAGGCGGGACCACTGAGGACACGAACGCCAGGCAGAAAGGGTCCGGGATGCCAGAGCGGCTGTGTAGTGTTTCTCCCACTCCCCTCCAAATTGTCCTTTGTTGCTCTGGAGCTGATAGCCCCTGCCCTGCAAGAAGGTGCGTTTCCTAAAACACCGGGAAACCCCAGCCAGCCGCACTTCAGAAGCCCAGCCACGGCCAGTGCCCGACAGGTCCGCTGGGCACCTGAGACTGGCCTTCAAAGAAATAGAGACGTGCCAAATGTGTCATCAGGCCCACACAAAGACGGGTGTCAACGAGAAAGAGGTCCTACGACTGCTGAGCCTTGCAAAGGATCCTCACAAAAGACTTCAGACTTGGCAGCCGGTCAGACTGTGCCCTTTCAGGATAAGGAACTGCTTAGGTGTTTGAGAGGAGACTTAGGCAAAAGGTGGATTACCTTCCCCCTATATTTAAACCTAAATTAATTTCACTGGGAGGAAATATCGTGCAGATTTTTTTAAAAGTCTATTTCACGCTCCCAGCAGGCTAATCGGTTCTTTCAATCCTAAAGCAACAGAAAACTGTGAAATTTGAAGAGAAATTGTTAGATCAAAGGAAAAAGCAAACATTAAAGGAATAAAAGTGCTCTCATTATGTAGCAAAATGGAAAGTGTTCACATTGGGTAGTTCAATTTTTAAAAACATGGTTAAAAGGACATAGTCAATTTAAAAATTATCAGGAGTGACACTGGAACAGCAGCCAGGTCCTGGGGGATCGCCTAGCATACAGTGAATAATGCATGTTAAGTAACCACAATATACACCCACATCACATTTCCTAGTTGATTTAAACTGTGTTTTAAAAGTTCCCTCCAGGATGCCATCCCAGTTGTCTTCCCAGTAAGGTTCTTTTTCTTTCTTTTTTTTTTTTTTCAATGCACCTTGCTGAATAGTTAAGGACTGTGAGCGCTCCAGTCACATTGGACAGTGCCTTCCTGACCCTCACCTGCACAGACTTTGAAACAGCCCTGCCTGCTATAAGGAGACTCAAGCACCACCCCTTTCCCAACCTGCTACCACCATTTACCTTTTGTACAGTGCACACTTCATGCAGCCTGATCTGGAAGCCTTCAGGGAAGTGCGACCCATCACACCTTTGACCTCTCAATCAGGGCAGAACTTCCTGTTTCCCCAGAGTCTTATCTTTGTTTGATGAATCATCTACATATCCCTCTAGATCTTTAGATAGTGGACTATCTGACTTGGCTGTGACCTGCTGGGATTGTTACCATCTGGACTTTGATGACAACACTTGGGTTCAAACTCCAGTTCTGACGCTTACCTGTGTGTCCTTGGGCAAACTACTTCAACTGGCTGAGACTTTAACGTGAAGATTAAACAATGTATCTGGTATAAAGTTTGTGTTCCGGAAGTCACTTGAAAGATTGAATGTACACTTTGAACTTTTGCTTTCTCCCTTGTATCTGAAGATCACTAATCATCTGTGGATTCTTCTACCAGAGGAAATGGCTCAACTTTGGCCTAAGGCCAAACTTCTTTGGCCTAACTTCTTATCCCCAATTGTGCAATAGGCAACAGGTTTCATTATTTCTCTCTTAAGTCTTCCCAAAGAATGTCAGATTCTATTTATACAATTTGAGATGGTAATATTTGCCTGCAACGGGCTTTCATTAGTTGGAGAAACTAAAGCATGGCCCTGTGAAATAGGTTATTTTTATTATTCCAAATTGGTAGATGAAGGCCAGAGGGCCACATGGTAAGAAGGTACTAACCATGTGCTATACAAAGTAAAAAATAACAGACTCATTGTTTCTCCTACTAGGTCCTGAGTCAAGAGGAAGGGTAACAAGGCCAACAAATCTGCTTGCCAAGCAGGGATGTGATGATCCAGGAGGCCCAGCCTGTTGGTAGAAGGTGGACCATAACACTGACGCCCATTATTTTGAAAAACAGACAGAGCTCCAGGTTCAGAATTAAAATCTTAAAATTAATTGATCATCTGGATCATCAAAGCCATAACCAAGGGAGAAAACCCAGCAGGCATGATCATTCCCTATCAGTCTTAGATTTGGAGGCCTAAAGGCTGACTGCTCCTTGCAAAAATGTTTCACATTAACTAATTAGCAGGAGATGGCTGAAACAAAAATGCCAACTCCCTCCTCAGTAGACTCAGGAACCTGTTTGTGGATGTTACAAAGTATTTCTCCAAATGAAAGGAGAAAATCAGCTCATCTATTTAGTTCACTCACTTATGGCCTTCATTCTAGAGAATTTCTATTTGCTAATGGACAAGGAAATACTGATGCTACAAAGAGCTTAGATTTATTTGAAAGGTAGAATTTCTATAGTCATTTCTACCTTTTGCAGTCAAATATTAAAAATCTTATGAGATTAAAAATTCTTGAGGATAACGTGATCTATTTAAAATTTTAAATTACCAGTTTGCAGGCTATAACTACAAGAGGGACTGTACTTAACAAATTCGATATTGTGTCTTGGTGGTTTGTGCCCTCACATTAACCTGTAATAAAAAATAAATAATAAATAAATAAATAAAATTACCAGCTGGTTTTAATTTAGCTTTCACCTGGAATCCCAAGCCTCCAACTTTCTTTTTCCTAACTTATTTCTGTTCCCCTTTTCACAAATTTGACCCTTTCTCTTGTGCCCTGTGCCCCCTGGGCCTGGCAGTGTGGTGTTTGCCATTCCTTCCTGTAACCCATCCTACAGACTGTGAAGTTTTAACCAGGATGTACCTTCCCTGGAGAATCTTCCCTGCTTCCCACACCAGAAACCAGCTGTCCTTCCTGCCTCTCAACTGGCAGATCTCAGGCTCTGTCTTGTTTCAATACTAATACTAATTCGGTCATATATTTTTTTCTCCCTAGTCTAATAAAAACATCCTGGGGGCAGGATCCTTGTCTTCCCAGCCTTTGTATTCTCTATTATACTTTGCATACTATAGGTGCCCAGTAGATATTTGTGGAATTAAATGAGCAAAGTAAATATTTCTCATATATGCCAATCACTTTCCACCTCAGTAGCTGTGACCACTGAGCCACAGATGACCAGTAACACATCTGAACACAGGAGGAAGTTGATGGGTGTGTGAGGGCACTACCTTTGCTGTGACCAAGAACTGAAATGGTGAAAACAAAAGAATACAATTCTGATGCAGCAAACGTTTGCAGTCTGCACCCTACCCTCCTTCCATCACCATCCTTTACTATTTGTAGGGTAGCTCTTACATTACTGTAATTTGTTTATCTCTTGAAGTTTAAAGGCAGACAAGAAGAAAACAGCAGGCTTACTGTGGCTGTCATGGCGGGAGCTGTGCTCTCTGGGCCACTCTGGGGTGTTTCTTAGTGAAGGTCATTCCCTTTCCCCAAACACAGAATGAAATACTGTATTCCTTACTTTCAAGATTAATCCAGGGGCCGGCATTCACCAGAGAACAGTGGGGCTATTTGTCAACTAGCTTTAAATATTTTATGGCCAATACTTTACTGTACCCTGAAAAGCAGTCCTTTTGCCATTAATTTTGTTCTAGTAAGAAATATTTCCTTTCGTAGTTTAAGCCCTATTTCAAACACAAAGACACCTAGTCCCGTTAAAGAGAAAGCCTTGGCTCCCTCCAAGGAACGTCAGGCCTACCCAGAGGCAAAGCTGTGAAACACGCCTTTTCCTCAAAAGGTGCCAGGCAGCCCAGGACCAGGTTAGTGAGCCGGCAGCTTAGCCCTGGCAGGTAGCAGGCCTGCCTCTGAACAAAGAGGAGTCCACACCTGGGGTGCAGACAAAGGGAGGCCGCCTCAGATACCCAATTCCCAGTTCGCGTTGCCTGCTGCTGGGGACCCCTAGTGGCGACACACGTTACAGGCACACGTATTCCTGCATTTTCTCTCCTAGCTGCAGAGGGCCGTGGGTATTGATTGCCCTGGGTTTCCTATTTGCAACTTAGCTTGGGAGGATCAGACACACACACACACACACACACACACACACACACACACACACACACACACGAGAGGAGCCAGAGGGAGAGCGTCTTTCTGAAGCACAAACCAGCATAGCGTTCAGAAACTCATGGAGTTTGTTTTCTTCTGCTTATTGGATCTTCTGGCTTTGTTCCCTGACATTTTAGATTATAAAAATCTTTTCTGCCCTCAATGTCCTATGAGAAATCTAGGATAAACTAAAGTGAAGACAGCTCTAAGCCTGCTCTGGGCAAAAGGGTGAAGTGAGTTTGTTTTTCGTGTCTTCTGGGGGGTGCCTATGGCTTTCTGCGCTTTTACTATCAAAATTTGCTTTCATAAAGGCGACTGGTGGATTTATTCTCTGCTAACTGTTCATTTATTCATGCATTCCCTAATTCACTTGGTAATGTTTATTGAACACTCTCTGTGTGTCAGGGAGGGTGCTAGACTCTGGGAATAAAGAGATGAGGAAAACTGTATCCTTGCCCTGGGGGGTCCTACACCACAAAGGCCTCCACCTTCCTGGGACATTTACATTTTTCCTAGGACAAAGTTTCAAAACAGCTACAGAAATGTTCCCTTCACTAGTAATTATAAGTATTATTCGTGCATCTGATGACTATTTTTTCAACGTTAAAAAAAAAATCTCCAAAATCAAGCTTCAATGGCTAATTCCAGAGAGCTGGCATTTTCTCATCCACAGTTTGAGCTTGTTAGCCCCAGAACCAAACAATGCTGTACTCTGGAGTGGTCTCTGCCTTCACCCCCCAGTCCCAGAAAATCTGAATCAATATTTTTTTTTCTTTCCTGTGGCAGCTACAGGTTCCATAATAAAACAAAAGTCTATATTTTAAGAAGAGAGAGTCATGGTATACGGAAGGAAAGCTAACAGACATTATATCGAGACCAAGCTCCTGAAATGGAAAACATATTTTAGCCTTTTCCCAAATATTTCAGATTCCTTGTAAAACAAGGTATGAAAAAGTCTTTCTAGGAAAGTAGGATATGTGTCTATGGAGTCAGACAGACCTGGATTGCAATCCTAGTTTGTCATTTATTAGCTAAGTGACTTTGAACAAGTTCTTTAACCTCAGTTTCTTGAGCTTTGAAGTGGGGTTAATAATCCTTATTTACAGAGTTTGTGAGGATTAAATAAAATGACAGGTGTAACACAGTGTCTACTGAATAGAAGCCCATTTAGGAGTTCTGGGTGTCCTCTGTTCCTTGGAGCAAGTCATAGTGTGCTTACACCTGCTTTTCCAAAGTAGTCTGTAAGAATTATGGTCTGACGTGCCACCTATATGAAAATATATTGAGCAGGGCCTGGGCTTCAGAGATAAATATGAATTCAAATCCTGATTCAGCTACATACTTACATGCCTGATGACCTTGACCTTAGGCAAGGATGTTAACCTTTCTGTTTCTCAGTCTCCTCCTCTGATAAGATGGAGATAATAATATACTTCATCTTTATGTAAAACAATGTATAGCCAACAATAATATTCACGCTCAATTTATATATCCTGTACAGCAGGTGCTTGTTAACCTTGGTAGTTCTTGAAGAGAAAGTGAATGTTGAGAATGCATCAGAGTCTTCAGGGAGTAGCATGTGTAATATTCCACAGTACACCCAAGTTCACTTGTGTGCTCACTCTCTGTCTCTCGTTCACCCTCCCATAAAAAGCTTTACATTGGGACATTTCTCCATCCTGCCTCCTTGGATAAGAATTCTGGTAGAATGTTAAAGTAGATTTTGGTGGGAAAACTATAGAAAGATGACTTAATTTCTCCACCAGATTGGGTCACTCTAATCTGAAGGGGTAGAAATCGTTTGATGACTCCTGGTGCTGCAACTATGAGAACCACTCCCTGCGTCCTCTGCCATTACTGATAGAGAAAGATTGCCCTCTACATAGCAATCATTTACTATGTGCCAGGACCATGCTGAGCACAAAGTACACATTTTCATCTCTCACAACAATCTTGAGTTAAGATTCATCTCTATTTTTCATTGGGGGAAACTGAAGCTATAACACTTATGTAACATCTTTTTTAAATGTATTTTTATTTTACTTATTTCAAATTATTATGGGGGTACAAATTTTTAGGGTACATTGTTCTTACTTCCAGTGTAAAGTCCCTGCCTCCTTCTGCAAATTCTCCTCCCCTCCCCCGACCCTGTACTAGACTGTATTATTTTAGTGTTCATATGAGCGTCCAATTGTTTATATATTGGCTTCATATTAGTATTCAGTGCGTTAGATATTTTGTATTCTATTCTTACGATATATTACTAAGAAGAATGTGTTTCAGCTCCATCCAGGTAAATGTAAAAGAGGTAAAGTCTCCACCATTTTTAATGGCTGAATAGTATTCCATGGTATACATACACCACAGTTTGTTGATCCATTCATGGGTTAAGGAGCCTTAAGGTTGCTTTTATGACTTGGTAATTATGAATTAAGCCACAGTAAACATTCCGTGCAAATGTCTTTGTGGTAAAATGATTTTATTCTTGTAAGTAGATGCCTAGTAAGGGAATTGCAGGATCAAGTGGAAGGTCTATTTTTAGCTCTTTGAGGATCCCCCATGCTTCTTTACAAAAAGGCTGTATTAGTTTGCAATCCCACCATCGGTGTAGAAGTGTTCCCTTCTCTCCACATCCACACCAGCATCTGCAGTTTGGGGACGTTGTGATGTGGGCTAATCTTACTGGGGTTAGGTGATATCTCAGAGTGATTTTGATTTGCATTTCTCTGATGTTTAAAGCCCAGGAACATTTTTTCATGTGTTTGGTGGCCATTCATCTGTCATCTTTGCACACAACAGCCCTAGATGTAGATATTATCGTCCATACTTTATTTGGTTAAGAAAACCAAAAATTAGAGAGAGTAAATAAGTTATCAAGGTTATAAGTTGATTTGATATATCCCAGGTATCGCTGACTTTTCTCAAAATACACAAAAAGAAGACTTACCCTTTAGCTTTTGTTTGAAGTTTCATTCTTCTCTTTTGGTTAATATTTCCTCTTTAAACTATTATTCAAGTGAAAAATAAAGTCTTTAAAATATATATATATTTTGTTTGTTTTTGAGACAGGGTCTCCCTGTTCCCCAGGCTAGAGTGTAGTTGGCCTCATCATAGTTCACTGCAATCTCAAAATCCTGTGCTCAAATGATCCTCCTGCCTCAGCCTCCCAAGTAGCTGAGGCTACAAGAATATCACACAGTTAATTTGTTCTACCTTTGGTAGAGACAGGGTCTTGCTCCTGCTTAGGCTGGTCTTGAACTCTTAAACTCAAACATTCCTCCCATCTCAGCCTCCCTGAGTGCTAGCATTACATGTGTAAGCCACCACACCCAGCCTAAAATACATTTCTTTACTTTAAATACTCATGTTTTTCTATTGAAACTTAGGGCAATACCATCATATTTTCTTACCTTTGGTCAGGCCAGGAGCTGGAGAATTTGTTGGACTTTTGCTCCTGACCCCAAGGGCCTGGGCAGGAATAGGCATAGCCTTAGGGAAACTAAGAAATGATTTGCACACGTGAGAGGATTTCAAAGAATCAAGAATCAAGAATTCTCCCTAATCAAAAACTCTATTCTATTCAACTTCCAGCTGCTCAAAACTCATAATTAGAACTTTTGGTTCTTAAACTTACTCAAGCAGTGCAATGAACACCTGCTATAATTTGATCATCTTGGGAGACCTAAGACATTAAATAAAATAACTATTTCACCTTATTGAGTTTCCCTGTCCCAAAAGCTGAATTTAATTCCAAGGAGAGGACCAACACAGCATTGGGCAGAACCTTATCATATGCCTAAGATTACCTGAGAGTCTTGTTAAAATACAGATTCTGACGCAGGCGGTCTGGAGCAGGCCTCTGATTTCCAACAAGCTTGAAGGTAACGTGGATAGTGCATCACCACATTTTGAGTAATAAGGGTCCTAGGGTGGTGATTTGCAACTCTGGGTGCATAGTCAATCACCCAGAAGGCTTTTAGAAAGCCAAGTGCCCAGATCACCCTCCAGAATAATCAAATAGAGTCTGTGAGGATAGAAACCAAACATCAGCACTTTTATAAAACCCCCAGGTGATTCCAATATGATGCCAACACTTAAAACCACTGATGGAAAAGATGGGATTTAGGGGAACAGATTACCCTGCTGAAGACGCTGGCTGGCAATGGTGAGGGCTAATGTTGCTCCATGATTTTGCCAGTACTATCTCTGGTCATGAAGCAAAGAGCACAAATCAAATCCTTATCAAAATCTTTCATAAGACTGTGTCACCCCAGACATCACCATGTGAGAAAGCAGAATATAGTCTACCACAAGGACAAACATTTCTCGATTTCAAATTTTAATCCGGGCGTTGATTTTTTTTAAAATGTACTTTGTAATGAATCAGCATAAAAAATACGCACTTGCTTTGGGGCCACTCCCACAAGAACAACCAGATGTTTCCCAGAAAATCCACTCTGTCATTTCTCAATCAGAAAGAAGATTAGAAATGGGATTTTCAGCTCAGATGGGGTTGAAGGGTGATGTTTATGCCAAAGAAATAATTCACGCCACAGCTAGAAAAAATTGCTTTGGAGGAAAAACCCCCCACAACGTCTTACGTGTTCTGAATGTATGAAAATGAAACCCCCAGCGTGGACAGAAAGAAGTGGTTATCGCCTATGAATGCACCTGCCGTCCACTTCCAATGGGGGCAGCAGCAGCCAGGCAGGAGGTAAAATGCTGACTCTTTACACCCTAAGACTTCATCTTCTTTCACAGGAACTCCCATTCCTTAGTGTTGAAATTGAAATGGTAACAAATTACATAAACCAAGATGTTTACATGAGTTAATTCAGGCATGATAGTTAATTTTATGTGTCAATTTGACTGGGCCAAGAAGTCAAATATTTTGTCAAATATTATTCTGAATGGTTCTGCGAGGGAGTTTTGGGCGAGATGAACATTTAACTCAGCAGACTGAGTAAAGAAGATAGACCTCCTTAATGTGGGTGGACCCCATCCAATTAGCTGAAGGCCCAGATAGAACACAGGGCTCGCCAGGCAGTGGCTCACACCTAGTAATCCTGGCACTGCGAGAGGCCAAGGAGAGTAGATTGCCTAAGCTCAGGAGTTCAAGACCAGCCTGAGCAAGAGCAAGACCCCCATCTCTACTAAAACTAGAAAAACTGGTGTTGTGGGAGGTGCCTGTGGTCCCAAATATTCAGGAGGCTGATGGAGTGAGACTCTGTCTCACAAAATAAAAATAAAATAAACAAAATAAAATAAAAAGTAAATAAAAGGGCTGACCATCCCTTGGGAATAAAAGAAAATTCTTCCTAATAGCCTTTGGACTGGATCATAAGCTTTCTTTCTACCTTTGGATTCAAACGAAGCATGAGCTCTTCCTGAGTTTTAAGCCTGCTAGCCTTCAGACGAGAATTATACCATCAGCTCGCTGGGCCTCTCCCATGCCAGCTCACCCTGAATATCTGGGACTTACCAGCCTCTGTAATCATGTGAGCCAATGGCTTATAATAAATCTCTCCTATCCATATATCTCTCTTGTATATATCTTCTATATCTGCCTCCTGTATATATATCTATCTCCTGTATATTTCTCTTATATGTATATGTATGTATTTACATATACATATATATGTATCTCTTACATGTATAACTCTTGGTATCTCTGGGGATTGGTTTGAGGACCCACTGCAGGTATCAAAATTTGTGGATGCTCAAGTGCCTTAAATAAAATGGTGTGGGTTTTGCATATAACCTATGAACACCCTCCTATATACTTTGACTCATCTCTAGGTTACTTATAAAACCTAATACTATGTAAGTGCTATGTAACTAGTTGCTATACTATCTTAATTTTTATTATTTTCATTTTTAAAAATATTTTTGATTTGCAGTTGTTTGAATCCATGGATGTGGAACCCATGGATACGGGGGGCTGACTGTTTATCTATTTCATATATAGATTTCACATATGTTATATCATATCTCCTACACATCTATCGTTTATATATCTCTCTCTATTCGGTTTCTCTGTAACCAATACATTAATACACTAGGTTGATGTTTTTCACCTTTTATATTCTTCCACATTTTCTAAGTTTCCTACAATGAGCATGTATAATCATTGATTTAAAAATTGTGCGTTAGGCCCGGCGCAGTGGCTCACACCTGTAGTCCTAGCACTCTGGGAGGCTGAGGCAGGTGGATTGCTTGAGCTCACGAATTTGAGACCAGCCTGAGCAAAGGTGTGACCCCTATCTCTACTAAAAGTAGAAAATCTGAGGCAAGAGGATCTCTTGAGCCCAAGAATTCAAGGATGTTGTTAGCTGTGAGGCCACGGCATTCTATCCAGGGCAACAGCTTGAGACTCTGTCTCAAAAATATAAATAAAGAAATAAAAATAGAAATTGTGCATTATTAAAAATTTAGCATGAACAAAAAAAAAAAGGGTCATGTCCTCTTACACCACAAGTATCTGTACTTCAGAACAATGCTGCCTCCCAAACTTTGGAGCCCAAAAACTTTACTTGAGGAGCTACCAAGACCAATTCCTGGGTTTCCCCTCTGAGCTGCTAACTCAGGAGATCTGAGGATGGGAGCCGAGTGTCTGCAACTCTCATGAGCTCCAGGGAGAGGCTAAAGCTTCTGCTCCGTGGATCCTGCTTTGAGTGGTGAGTTTTACTATCGCTGTAATACTGACCACAGCCCCTATTTAGGGGACTGTCATCTCCTCTTCCTGTGTCGATGCCACCAGCACAGCACTTTAAAACTTCTGCCATGCTTTGCAGTCGCCTTCCTGCCTGGCTCTTTCACGCACTGGGAAGATTCTGGAGGACAGTGATGGTGTTTTGCCATTTTGTACCTTCCTTCCTAACCCAGGAACCTTTCCTATAATAGAATTTCAAAAATGTCTGTAGAATCCAGCTGAGTGTTTATCTTTAGTCTGGGTCCCCAAGCCATTTGAAGGCAGCTGGCCGTCCTGATTTTCCACATGAAAGGGCAGAAACAGGATTAACGTAATAGGATGCTGTCTCAGAGTCTCTTCTGCCCTGTCCAATGACTTTAATTTTCTGTAAGCCTGGCTCCAATTCTCCTTGGAACAGTCACGTTAAAGAACCTCAGTGCTTCATCCTCCCTTGTGACATTAAAGCTTCGTCTATTGAATGCTAACAATCTAGAGGGACTTTGAGTTTACTCAATTTGTGTTTGGAGACATGTAATTGTGTAGACAAAATTTTTGAAGGTTGAACTGGTTTTTTTTTTTTTTTCAGTTTTGATTCAAATATGTGATGCTGGATAAAAATACCCTAGGGTTATCCATGGGTAATATTGACTAAACTTGTCAAGGAGTCAAATATATATGATGATCTGGCAAGACCGACGAAGAAGTCTGAATAATATTGTAACTTTATACATTTTCATTTTGTTCTGGGTCTCTGTCTTCCATTCTGCTATGTTCTGTGTGTCATGCTACAATAACTAGCTTTCGTTTCTCAATGTGTTTGTGGTCTTATTTTATTATTGTTAGACAGAACACGATCAGATGAATACAACGCTTCCAAGGCCCTGAATAGAAATCTTCCTCCGCTGCTAACCTTCCTCCACACTCCCATTTTTCAAACTCTATCATTACCTTCCCTTTTGTAGAGCATCCTGTCACCGTCTCATAATAGAAGTTCAGCTTATTTGCATATGCATTTGCATGTCTTCATTAAGAAGAAGACAGCAACATGATTAATGACTGTTATTTCTCATTTTGCAAAAGAATATCATGTATTATTTTATATTCCATCTCCAGAGCACCGAACGAACTAGCCATAAGTTAAGTAAGACAAAGGCATCTATAGCATTTATGATATTTAGAATGTTTTTCTTATGAAGTCATTCATTCTTCCTATAGACCTGTGAGAGATAAAAAATAGACAAGTAAAAGAAAAACCATCCATATTCCCACCACCCTGAATGTCCTTTAATACTTTGGTTGTCTTTTCCTTTCAGGGGGATTTTGCTGTTTTCTAGTTTGTGTTTTGCAGTTTATATTACACAGGAATATAGACGTTTGTGTGGAAAATACTGGGTTAAAATCTATACCAAAAGTGCGTATTTTTTGATTATTAAAATTAGTAGTGTCCACTTCATTCAGTTTTTCTATATTGTGTAATTTTTGAAATGAGTGTGCTTTACTCTTCTAGGTGGAGATAATAATAAAGCTATTCTCCTTTTGGAATGATCTTATAGGAAGATTTTCCCAAGTCATTATTTTCATTTGAGTCAGAGTCTGGCTTTATAGCCCCAGCTAGAGTGTAGTGGTGTCATCCTAGTTCACTGCATCCCCCAACTCTTGGGCTCAAGTGATCCTCCTGCCTCAGCCTTCCAAAGAGCCAATAGGCACCTGCCACCACATCCATTAATTTTTCTGTTTTGTTTTTTCAGTAGAGATAGAATCTCAGTCAGGCTCACGCTAGTCTTAGACTCCTGAGCTCAAGCAATTGTTCCACCCTGGCCTCCCTGGCTAAGATTATAGGTGTGAGCTGCCGCTCCTGGCCTCATTACATAGTCTGAACATGATTTTTAATGGATATATGAAATATTCCATTGTATAAATCTACAAATATTTATTTCACCATTTCTCTGTTGGTTGAAATTTAAGATGTTTCACAGTTTTTGCATTTTTGTAGATTATGCTGAGATAAAAATCTTTATACATAAATGTATATGTTCCTTTGTGTTTATTTTCTTAGGCTTGATTGCTATAAGTTGAAGATGTGAACATCAAGGCTGAAAGCTGCACAGCTCTAGAGGGCACCAACATAAAGTAGTCTATATATGTGAAGCTGCTGCAAACCCAAATTCAGACTACAATGTGAGTGGTGCCTGTAGAACAATGGCTACAGCCTTGGCCAACGGCTATTAAAATATGTGGACCTTAGATAAAAATCCCAATTGCCTTCTAGAAATATTATCTCTACTTATATTCATTCTAGGACTCACTACACATATATTAAAATTGAGAGGTAGGATATATTTTTAAACTCAAATTTACTAGGGAAAAAATAGCATCCCATTAGTATATTAATTTGCATCGACTTTATTACAAGGGAGAAAATTTTCATTTATGTCAATTAGTCATTCATATTTATTCTTTTGCGAATTGCCCATTCATGTTTTTTTGCCAAAATAACAGTAAGTACTGAGTCTTGGTAATTGTAACAAGAGCTATTGATGTATGATCTTACCCCTTTTACTTTGTAGGCAGTCATTTCTATTCTCTCTGTATTACAAATAAAAACTCTAGATGAATATGAAAGTTAGGATCTTGCCCAATGTCACACAGCAGGTGATAAGGCCTGGATTTGAACCTAGCTCTATCTTAGTCCAGAGCCTGAGCTCTAATCATTAGACTATATTGCCCCTTAATTGGTATGTCAGTGGTGTGGTCTTCCTATTAGTTTGCAATAACTCTTTACATAGTGTATAAAATCATTGGTCACATCTGTGGCAAAATATGTTTTATGGCTTCTTATTGGCCTTAATTTGATATGCTATAGAGATTCTTTCTTTATACCAAATTATATAACTGTTTTGTATATTAATGCTATTGGACTTCTATCACATTTTTAAACTATTTTAAATTTGATTCAGGATATTATTAAAATGCTTGGTGTGAAATGTTTTTCTTTCTAATTAAAACAACTACTGGGGAACAGACTGGAATATTAAGAATGGAACACATGTAACAATGTTATGTGACTATTTGGAATGAAATGATCTACATCCTTGATGAAGGAGCATCTTAATTCTCATTGGTGTTTCCATAACCTGCAGGGAAAAATAATAATTTGAAAATCTAAGACAAATACTAAAAAATCAATCAAATGCTTAAAAATTTAAGTTATTTTAATGCTTTCAAAATAAGGTGGTGATTAGAATAAGTTTGCAATACATAAGTTGATTTTCTAGAGATAAACAAACTCTCACATACACTAACTCAGTTTTGCAAAGTACAAGAAAGAAAAAGGGCTAGGTATAGTGGCTCATGCCTGTAATCCCTGCACTTTGGGAGGCCAAGGCTGGAGGATTATTTGAGGCCAGGAGTTTGCGACCAGCCTGGAGCAGCATAGCAAGATCTCATCTCTACAAACACATTAAAAAATTAACCAGGTGTGGTGGCATGCATCTGTAGTCCCAGTAACTCTGGAGGCTGAGGCTGGAGGAGTTCCAGGCTGCAGTGAAGTGAACTATTGTAACACCATTACACCACTGTATTCCAGCCTGGGTGATCAGAAAAAAAAAAAAAAAAAGTGAAAACATAGTGAAAGGTAAATAGTCCCCATCAAATATCCAGTTCTTAACTGTCTTCGCATTTATGTAATATAGAATAGCCATGAAAGCCGTTAAGTATTTTATAATTTGAGTAATGAAAACATGGTAATTATTTATGGTCCCTGTACTTAGAAAAAGAGTGTATTTATTTACATACACCCAAATAATTTTGTTTAGCAAAGGATATGTAGAGGGAAAATTTGTTGAGTTCTTTACGACTTCTCATTCTTGCTTATGAAGGAGACTTAGAATAAGAGTGAGAAGAATTTCCCTTCCTGCCCACTCACGAGGATTTTTGTTGAAGCCAAGTTCCTGGATTCTCAAGCACCTGAGGCTAGACAGCCAACTTGCACACAGCAAAACTTCAGCCTAAGTTTCTGTGCAGTGTGTTCTAGGCCCTTTCTCCATCAAGGATGACTGAGCAAGGCAGACACTGGGTAGGAGGGCAAGCAGAACTGATTTTAGTAAGGGGTGAAGAAAGTAAAATTCCTCATAACTGGGGTTGGGGTGGAGGGCGGCTCTGAAAGATAAAAACCACTGCCCACTCTCATGCAGTGCTCAGCAGGGGACAGAGCTCTCTGAAGGGCTCTCCCACATGGCAGTGTGCCCCAACAAAAACAAGCCTCGTGCGCAAGCCTGGCAAAAAGAAAATGAGAAATATTGCTTTTGAATGAATGGTCTGTGAGGACTGTACATGTGTCAGTGCAAATCAAAGGATCATCTCCTGCTTTCTGACACCAGGAGAGCCCCCTGGGTCCTCTCTAACTCTAAGGAGGCAGGTGACTGCTGGCCCAAGAGGAAAGAAGTGAAAATTTTTGTTAGTTCTGGTAGGAGGAGTCCTGGGCAGATTACCCATTCTAAGAATTATTATAACATAATGTAATCGGCTCGGCACTTGTGGCTCAAGTGGCTAAGGCGCCAGCCACATATACCTAAGGTGGTAGGTTCGAATCCAGCCCGGGCACGCCAAAACAACAATGATGGCTGCAACCAAAAAATAGCCAGGTGTTGTAGCGGGCACCTGTGGTCCCACCTACTTGGGAGTAGGAGGCAGGAGACTCGCTTGAACCCAGGAGTTGGAGGTTGCTGTGAGCTGTGATGCCACGGCACTCCACCCAGGGGGACAGCTTGAGGCTCTGTCTCAAAAGAAAAAAAAAATATATATATATATGTATATATGTAAAATAAATAAAAATAGTTTCTTTAAAAAAATAATGTAATCACTTTCACTCTTAGTTGTGGAATTAAATCAGTTATTCAACATACAATAACTAAGCCCTTACTGTGCTCTAGCTGTAACTATAGACCCTGCAGGTGTAACAGAAAACAAAGTCCTGTCCCCCAGAGGTTAAACGCTTTAGGAGCAGACACAGAAACTTAAGAGAAAAGAACAGAAAAAAAAAAAAAGAGGAAAAGGAAAGGAAGGGAAAAGAAAAGAAAAAAGAAAAAGAAGAAAAGAGGATAACTTCAAATGTTGGAAAGGGAATGCTCAGAAGAACGTGAAACAAAGGGCTCCAATGAGTTCACTTTGAAACTGTGACATTTCAGAGAAGACTGATCTTGAAGTTCTGGCAGAGGAGCAGCAGCTCCAAAGGGCTGAGTCGGACACAAGCTGGGCAGGTGGGAGGAGCAGGAAGATGGCCGGTGCAGCTGCGGCAAAATGAACGTGACAGTGAGCAGAGGAAGATCAGGTCAGGGAGCCGAGCAGGTGCCAGATGCCGACAGCCATATAGGTCATAGTGGAGATTTTCTGTTTATTTTCAGACACAATGGAAAGCCATAGAAGCTTTCAGGAAGGAGAGGGTGTGCTCTGATTCACACTGAAAAGATCACTGTGGTGGAGAAAGGATGGTAAGAAGAGCAAAGAGAGGGACTCGGCCACCCGTGTCCTTTTGCCTTCTTCCTAAAGAATGTTCTTTCACAGTTTCCTTATGAGGATTTCTTAGTAGTAATCTCTTCCAATTTTGTCTGTAAGTGTCTTTATTTTCTTTCTCTTTCCAAATAAAAATTAGACTCATATAGAATTGAAGCTGACAGTTAATTTCCTATAGCACTTTGAAGACATCACTTCATTGAGTTCTGACATGTTTTCTTGACAATAAGAAGCCGACTATTAGTCTAGTTATTGTTACTTTGGGCAATCTTTTATGTTTTATTGCTCTTAAAAATGTTTTTTTTTCCCCTGTTTGGGGAAATTTGAAGATTTCCTACAGTGTATCTGGATGTGACTTTATCTTTATTTATCCTGCTCAAAATTCATTGCCTCTTTTGAATCGAAAGACTCATGTCTTTCTTTTTTCAATTCTGGAACATAGCCGCTACCTCTTTGAATCTGACCTCTTCTCTTTCTGAAGCTTTGGTGAATCAGAATGTTTTAGACCTTCTCACTCGATACTTCCTGACTTTCCTTTCACATTTTTCATTTATTTATTTGTCTGTGTTCTACTGCGGGTAATTTATCCTCCACTATGTTACTTCTGGCTGGTTATCTATCAATTTATCTAATCTGGTGCTTATCAACTGAATTGAACATGGTTTAACATTTTTTCATCTGTGCAGTTTTGTCTGGTTATTTTTGTTCTATTGTATCGTAGCCCCTTGTTCCTTTGTCGTACTTTTGCTTCTCTCTCACAATTCTTTAATTCTTGCTCTGGGTGTTTTCTTTCTGCTCCTTCTAAATCCACGCTCCGCTCTGCTCACCTCACCTCACTGTACCCTGCAGCTGGTCAGCAGGTCCCCTTTACCTGGGGAGGGATTCCTGCCTCCCTCCAACAGTAGCAGACCTTGGCTTCCCACTGATTTAGCATCAAGACCCAGAATAGGCTGTTGTCTCTCCCAAAGGCAGATGGCCTTTGCTCTTATCCTTTCCCAGATGCAGTAGATCTTTGTCTGAATCCCAAAATATGGGAAGGAGGATTTGATGTCCTCCAGAGACAAGCAGATGGTTTTGCTTCTACCTGTTAATTGAAGAAATAATGAAGTTCATAATTTGGAAAGGAGAGCTTTCTTTCTCATAAAGACTGGTTAAAACCACTTCATGGTTGGTGGTCTCTTCCCGGGCAAGAATGTTGGTCTAGATCACAAGATTGGTTTCTGTTTACAGCTGGTGGGTGACCATTCCAGCAGGCAGGAAAGTCAGGGCCACCCTCCCCTCCCAAGCTAGGAACATGTGCTCCAAGGCAGGGACAATGGGAACAGGAATTTATACTCTGCAGGATGGCCAGATACACGTATTTAACAAGCTATAGGAGAAGACATTGATATTCATGAGAGGAGAAACATGCACCTGCAGGATCAGGCTTTATGGGTGGGGTCCATGTTCAGAAACGTCAAAAAGGTGATACAAGAACATGAAAACACCCATCTCTGTACATTCTCTGTAGACTGGTTAAGCCCACTTCATGTTTGGTGGCCTCTTACTGGGAAAGAATGTTGGCCTGGATCATAAGATTGGTTTCTGTTTAGCCTTTAGGAAAAAAGCCTGGTAGCTGTTATGAGGGAGGAAGATAAGTGTGTCCAACCTCCTGGCCTGTCATGGCTGGCAATTCAGTGTTCGGGTTTCTCTGGGGCTGGGGATGGGGGCAGGGGACTGCTATTCATTTGGGGCAGTTAGGACCTTCCTCAACTGGGGTTCAAGGGTTTGCTGCTTGTTCCTCAACAGCTTAAGACTTTTGCTTCCTATGAGAGGTCCAAGGTTTGCTACTTATTCCTGGGGTCCAAGGGTTTGCTGCTTACTCCTTAAAAGCTTAAGGCTTTTGCTTCCCATGAGAGAAGCATCAAGGCATGGCGGCAGCCACTTCCTACCTCACCCCATGCCACCAAGGGAGCTCTCTCTAGCCTTTCGACCTCCCTTAGTCTTTCTTAAGAGCACCCCAGAGTGTGTGTGAACACCTCTTGTGTCTAGGGCTTGCACTTATTCTAAAGTGATATGAGATGTGAGTGCATACTCAGCCTTCAACAATTCTTTATCTTAAGAAAACTAGCCAGGTGTGGTGGCACACATTGGTAGTCCCAACAACTCAGGAGACTGAGGTTGGAGGATTGCTTCAGCCCAGGAGTTAGAGGCTAGCAGTAAGCTAGGATTGCACCACTGCACTCAAGCCTAGATTACAGAGCAAGACCTTTCTTTAAAAAAAAATTATTATAGGGCAGCACCTGTGGCTCAAAGGAGTAGGGTGCCAGCCCCATATGCTGGAGGTGGCAGGTTCAAACCCAGCCCTGGCCAAAAACTGCAAAAAAAAAAATTATATATATAAAATATATACAAGTATACATATATACATAAAACATATATTATATATATATTTCTTCTGCCCTTTTCATGGCAGTGCCCTCTTTCTCTCCTACTCTGCCAAAAATGAAACAATTCAGTATCCTGACTTGATTAGAAGGGATTTTTACCCTTTGAAATTCAGTTTCCTAGTGGCCTTAAGACCTTAGCTCTCTGATGAGCTTAAGGAAAGTTATGACATGGCACACTGTTCATCATTTTCTTGATGTTAGGCCCGATATGACATTCTCTTGTGGTTTTCTACATTCTAAAAAGCAGAGAAATTCTCAGTGTGTGGTTAATACCTTTCACTTCACAAACACTCTGGTTTAGAGGATAAATTACACGGCCCGGGAAGGTAAGTCTTACTTTTCCAGGCCACTACGTCACCAGTTGCAAGACTCACTTGTTTCTCTAGGTTCTTTCTATCTTAGTTTTCTGGTCTTAGAGAATTTCTGTCATTTCCCTGCAAGGTCAGGCATGCATTTATAATTTTCCTGAACTATTTTATCCAGTATTTATAGAGATACCTAGTGAGTCATACAACCAGGAACAAAAGTTAAAATGTTTTATAATATTAGAATGGTAATGGTTTGCTTCTTTCCTTATTAACATTAATGATTCTTGAAATTGTTGATCAGATAGCTGTATAAGTCAAAAAGCAGTGGTTAATGAGAAATTAATTTCTTCAAAATGGAATCTGTTAATGTAGAAGATTGACCTTACTAAGCTTTTCTTAAACCCTCTAAAATTTCAATTTATCTGGAGCATGTTAAAATGCATAATTTAGAATTAATTTCCAAATTGATTTTGATGTCTTTCATGAATATAAAAGCTTAGTAACTTTTAACAAAAAATATTTTTTTTTGACAAATGATAAAGGGATGGTTACGTCATGATAGATAGATTGTTATTATAGCTTACTAAGGTAACTTAGATACTGATGCTAAATGTGTCTACAGGTGAACCTAACTTTAGAAGTGGGAGATCCAGGAGGTGGATTGGAGGGACCATTTTTGAGGTCTATCTTACAGGGGTACAAGTGAATCTCTCTAAGAGTAGAATCAGAACGTTTTAAAACAATAACTGAGAAAATGACATGAAGGCTGTGTTGATCAGTTTGATGGAAGTATTTCGGATTGCATGTGAAAACCCCACACTGTACCCCAGAAG
>CAUYQV010110866.1:0-49433 GCA_963574575.1 Galagoides demidoff
GCCACAAGGCTCAAACCAGGCCGAGCCGAATTGTGAAAATTAGCTGTAAGCTTTTCAGATTTTTTTTTTTTTTTTGAGACGGAGCCTCAAGCTGTCCCCCTGGGTAGAGTGCCATGGCTTCACAGCTCACAGCAACCTCCAACTCCTGGGCTCAAGCGAGTCTCCTGCCTCAGCCTCCCAAGTAGCTGGGACCACAGGCGCCCGCCACAATGCCCGGCCATTTTTTGGTTACAGCCATCATTGTTGTTTGGCGGGCCCGGGTTGGGGATTCGAACCCGCCACCTTAGGTGTATGTGGCTGGCGCCTTAGCCAATTGAGCCACAAATACCGAGCCATCTTCCTTATTTTTTAAAATGTGTGTTGTTTCTGTTCTCCCAACAACCCTGAGGTTTGGATGGGGTAGATACTATTATCTGCAATTGGCATTTAAGATCATAACAGAGACAAATAAAGTGATTTGCCTAATCAGCTCCTAAGTCTTGGTGTTGGGGATAAACCCGGAATCCCGGGTTTTCAGGGCCAGCCTTCAGATTTTTGTTTTTTTCTGCTCTGTCTACATTTCCATCTTCCGATAACCAGTGACAGAATACTCATTACCTCTACATAGAAGACTCCTGAGAGAGAAGCATTATCCTAATAGCAAAAGACCATCCTGTCTTCTCAGACGCTGTAGTTCGCTGGTTGATGTAGGTGAGTTGAAGTTTTTAAGAGGTCTCAGAAGTTTGATCTGAAGTTTCACTTAAGGACCCACATGCCCACCTCCCACCCCTTCCAGCCTCAGCCTCTCTCTAGCTCTGCCTTGCATCTCTCTCTGTTCTTATTCTCAGATGAGTTTTCCTGGGCCTCTGCCTGTCTGAATGAACATAATTATCTCTTGATTCCCAAGGTTTTGCTTCTCATTCCAAGCGACCAGCAGAGACTTAACAATATATATATATATTGGTTTGTTTTTTTTTTTACATTGGGGCTTCAAGGTTTTTCTTGAGGAAAGTTTAAGTCAATAACCAACCCCCCTGATTCTTCCTAACAGTGGTGACCCTAGGGCTGCAGGGGGTGTTCTTGCCTCTTCCACCTCCTCTGAACCCTAATGTAGGCTCCATGCTCCATGAGGATGGGGATCGTGTCATTTTCCGGCAGAATTTGCCAGGATGTAGAGCCAAGTCGGCAAACAGTGAGTGCATATTAAAAATTTGCTGAATGGATAAACAATTTTCCAACTCAAAAATCCCTCACCTTTTAGTTAATTTTATGTCTTTGTTACTAATCTTGCTGTACAACTCAGGTGTTCTGTTTAGGTTCTGGTTAGAAGCTTTTTGGTTGCTGCCGGTGTTACAGGTGGGGAAGACGATATTCTAGTGGGATTTTAAGCTTCCTAGTTCCTCAGTAAAGTTTTATGCTCATCCTTTGGTCCAAGGATTTATGACCACATATATTTATTTTCTTTTTGAAGATTGGATTTTGGAGTAAATAAATTAAAAATAATTACTATTGGGGTGGCGCCTGTGGCTCAAAGGAGTAGGGCGCTGGGCCCATATACGGGAGATGGCGGATTCAAACCTGGTCCCTGGCCAAAAACTGACAAAAAAAAATGTATTATTATTTTGCCTTGATAAGTTATTTTAGATAAGTGTAGGGTATTCTGTTCACCATGGCCATAGGATATTCTTAAAATTGTTTTGATCTGAGATCCCACAGCCTAATTTCCTTGCCCAATTATATAGAATAGTGTTTGCTACCATTAATTGTATTTGATTTTTCCTGGTTTGAGATTCAGCAGGAGCAGTATTTCCTGGCTGGGAAAAATATAAAATAAAATAAAATTCTTTAACAAACAACCCCTCCAAACAACAAAGTAGTAAGCTAACCCGCCCTGCGTCTCCAGGAGAGTCCCTGGTAGACTCTGGACCAGAAATCCTGGTTTCTCCTGGCTCTTTGTCCTGCTTGATGCCTTAAGAGGGTGCAGCAGGAGATTTCTTCTGCTTTTTTCTGTGTCAAGGCAGCCGGAGAAGCTTTTAATCCACTCTATTTCAAACAGTTACAAGTAAAGAAAAAATATCCCGAGAATACTCAGACTTGGGCTGATAACAACCCTACTTTTTATATCCCACTTATTAATCCATAGGAAGAAAGAGGGGGAGATGGTCTTTGGATGGCCGGCGATCCGTGCACAGTGGTGGGGTGCTGAGCCCTTTTCAAATGTACTTGGCATAAAAACGAAACCCTACCACTTGTTTTGCCCATTAGATAGCATTATCTCCACGGAACGCCAATTCATATCTCTTTGTGCTGTGTGCGGTTCTCACATATGGGATTTTAATAACCTCCATGCTGTGCTATGAATTTATAAGCAGAGCCGATGAAGAAAAGGCACCACAGGACTTTATTTTTTCATTATTACTCTTTTGAAAAACAGGGTCTGTCTCATTTTTGGAAGGTTTTGACAGCTTTGACAACGTTGAGGCTAGAGGTATAGTTGTTACTACAGAAAGAATAAGCTCTTTGTTTATTTGCTGTCTAGTTTTCTGCAGACTCCCTTTCTCACCACCGTCCCGCCTTTAGTCACCTACATAATATCCGCTGGGGTTGTGCTTGCAGCTTCCCTGAGCCGATCACATGGAAATGGCCTTGTTCTCCAGCTCTGTGGTCCATCTTGCTTTCCAGTTTTTTTTTTTTTTTCATATCATTCTAAACATGGTCACATTTCTCATCCATACAATTCTGCACGTCCATGGAGCCCATTTTAGTGCTCTGGTTAAGAAAGTAGGCTCTGCAATCAACTAGTCCAGATGTGACTGTTGGTTTTGTGCCCTGATCCTTTAGAAAGTATCTGGATTTTGTAAACTCATCAACATATGAGTAATGATAGGGATAAATCTTCCTACTAAGGCTGATTGTTAATTGGTATGTTTTCTATTTGACAAAGTGTAAATAGTAGTTCGTATTGTTACTATTATTAATTCAACAAATCTTTATTGAATGCTGGCTAGATGTCAGACACTATTTGGGATTCTAGACTTAACACAAGGAACAAAATAATGCCTTTGCTTTTATAAAACTTGCCATCTAATTATTAAAATTGCAAGTGGAAGTTGCACCTGGCATTCTTTTCTAATAACACTTAAGAAATCTTCATTTTTCTCTCTCCAAATTAAAAAGGAGATGAAAACTAAGTTTATAATCTTGTATGAAGATGAATAATCCCGTTTTATTCTTTAAATTCTCAGTCTTCAACCACACCTTCCATTTTCTTGTTGCCTGTTTGTACTAACCTGCTCAAATCTGAAAAATCCAGTGACCCTGGCCTGAGCAGCTATATCACCTCTTCATTACAAATCCAAGGCTGTTGTAAATTCAATCTCCCGAACTCAATACAGTACTGTATCTAAAATTTTATTTAAGGCCCATTGGATGTTAAAGGAAAATGCAGGTTATGAAAGCAATTGTTGAAAAGTTCAGGAGAAGGAAGAACTCTGGGCTAAATCCTCGTGTATCTATTTGAGGATGGTCTGTCTAGCAGAGGGGCCCTGACTAGGACTCTGCTTACAGGTGCATTTTGAAACATGTGCACACATGTGTATATTTGTGGGATTTTGACACTGACTGCACTGAATATATGTTATGCTTTTTCTGAGTTCAGTGAAACATTGGTAAAATGTATGTTCCATGGATGCCCGAGACCTCCGCGTGCTAGGAGATTTCTCAGAATTCTCTGCAGTTAAAAATAAAATTAAGGCCACCAAGGTGGCTCACACCTGTAAATCCTAGCACTCTGGGAAGACAAGGTAGGAGGATCAATTGCTTGAGCTCAGGGTTTAGAGACCAGCCTGAGCAAGAATGAGACCCCATCTCTACTGAATATAGAAAAACTAGCCCGGTATGGTGGCAGGTGCCTTTAGTCCCAACTACCCAGGAGACTGAGGCAAGAGGATTGCTTGAGCCCAAGAGTTTGAGGTTGTGGTGAGCTATGATGCCATGCCATTCATACTCTGAAAAATAATGTGGAATCCTATTGAACATTGATATTGGATGATAGTGTTAAATCTACTTTATCAGTAACATATCTGAATCTTTTAGGCAACATTATACATGTATATATACACAAACATGCTCATGTACACATATATGTATATCTGGCATTGGAATCTACTTTTATGAGCTCAGAAATATTTATTCAGCACCTGCTGTGAGCCAGGGACTCCGCTAGTGTTGTTGATCAGTGGCAAAAGAAATGTTCTCTTTCTCCCGTACACTTAGGCTCTGGTGGGAGAGAATGATAATATGTGAGTAGATGAATTAATGAGTACACAAATTATAATTATGATGAGTGTTTCTGAGGATGCAACACTGCATTCTAAGAAAGGGTGTAGTGGCGAGGATTTTCCCTGAGCTTGAGCAGGTGATCAGGAAAGGACTTCTTGGAGAAGCCGACATCTGGGCTGCGACCTGCATGATGAGAAGATACCTACAAAATAGAAGGGGAGCAGAAGACAAGAACCCCAGGAAGACAGAAACTGAGTGTTCCCAAGTCCTTAGGCTGAGGCCAGAACACAACATGGTTGAGATGCTTGAAGAAATTAAGCACTGGCTGAGTGTGGCGGAGAGGGCCAGAGCCCAGAGCTCCTAAAGCCAGGACCTTGGAGTTGATTTGACTTGTAATGGAAACTTGTTTATTCGGGGTTTAACATAAGCAATAAAGCAGTTTCCCCAAGGTTTCTTCTGGCAAGTGGTGCCACAGAGCAGAGACTTACTTTGTGTGGTTAGTGTTTTGATTCATTTACTTTTATCAACCGATATGCCTCGTGAGAGCGTGAGATGTGGGTGCCACAGCTGGAATTTTTCACGTTTATTTTGAATGCTAATTACCACAAATATGTTTTTAATTGGTAACTGTGTATCTTAGACACACTTCATTACATTTTAACCTTTGAGATCACTTTTAATTCATCCTCTTAAAAAATGTTCTCTTTTAAGAAAGTATGGCGTACGTCAATGGCATTTTAATTACTTTTGGAAGATTTTTGTGTTGGGCACAGTTTATTGGTCAAGAAAAAAGTGAAAAAAAATTATCCTATGTTGAGAGAACAACACCAAACAGGGCCAAGTGCCAAGCATACCATTGCATTTGTTTTCTGGATGATTTAATATTTTGCTTTTATGGTGCTTAGACACTCAGCCTTTGCTTTTTCATACCATTTAGTAAGGATGTATATTGCTTAATCTTTCCTTATAGACAACAGTTGAAAGCTGCTGGGTAGTTGCTTTCTCCCCTATAAATGATCCACTACCATTTCCTATCAGTGTATCACACTAGCCTTTATCTCTTCCCCACAAACTCAGTTATCTGTGTGATTCTTATTTTAATGGGTTTCGATACATTTCCCCATCTTCTTCATTTGTAGAACTGATTCTTATTTATGTTGATTCCTAATGGATTTATTTATGTATTTTGTTTCATTTTCGTGGAGTTGCCTCATAGTCTAACAAAAATTTCTTCCTTAGCTATACATAGGTTTTGGAAAAGGTTTATATTCCATATAAACAAACATTCATGGTTCTTTCTACCTTGCCTACAACTATTATTATTTTTAATCTCCCAGTTTTCTTTACTTTTTTTTTTTTTTTGAGATGGAGCCTCAAGCTGTCCCCCTGGGTAGAGTGCCATGGCATCATAGCTCACAGCAACCTCCAACTCTTGCGCTCAAGCGAGTCTCCTGCCTCCGCCTCCCAAGTAGCTGGGACCACAGGTGCCCGCCACGACGCCCAGCCATTTTTTGGTTGCAGCCATCATTGTTGTTTGGCGGGCTGGGCTGGGGATTCGAACCCGCCACCTTAGGTGTATGTGGCTGGTGTCTTAGCCGCTTGAGCCACAGGTGCCGAGCCTAGTTTTCTTTACTTTTATAAGGAATTTGTTGAATTAAAGCTGGGCCGATGAGAGGGACTTTGGTGTTAACTAGTAGGCATGGTTTGCCCCTCTCTGGTATCTACATGTGTTATTAACTACTAATCTCCTGTAGCACAAGTATTCTCCAAATTCCAAAACATAGCTATACTTTAATAAAAACTCTGCTACTGGCTATCAGCCTCTTAGCTAATGGAGCAGATATTGAGTTTTTGCACAGGAGATGGTTCCCTCCCGAGGACTTTTGGCTCTGAAGCCTAAGTGTTGCTTGGTGGCTTTGGCAGGACTCAGAGGAGCCTGGCTGCTGGGAGCTGATGTGCTCAGAGCTTGCCAATCCCAAGCCATTGTGTACCTCACAGCTCTCTAGTGCCAGGAGTCTGTGTGCCAAGGAAACAGAAACCTGTCTAGAAAATAAATGTTTTCTCTTGGACTTGTCCTCTAGGAAGACGAAAAGAGGCTGAACCTGTAAGTCGTTGGTGGTTAGAAAATGACTTAGGACTTGATGTTGGAAATGTAACGGTTTGTATATAAAACAAAATGGTGTGTTATTTATACTCTCCAAGTCATTTTATTTTCAGTTATCAAAATGCCTGTTAGTTTTTCAATATAATTGCTATTGTGGTGATGGTCACTCAGCTTTGAGCTAAGGCAGCCCCTGTGTGAAGGCTTCTGGTATGAATGTGTGCTGTGAGTGTGTGGAGATCATCACAGCTCATGGTTGGAGATGAATGAATTTGGGTTATGTGAACTGGAAATGCTGGTGAGGTCAGCAGAAGGACGAAAGTTTTGAAGAATTGAAGATTCTTTAGAAGTAAGTTGTGAAGCTATTAGAAGCTCCTACCTATCTTCCTCTCTCTCTCTCTGTCTCTCCTTCCTTGACCCATGACATTGGAATTTCCCTGTTGGAATTGACTCCACTCCCTTTCACCCAACTGTGTCTCCTCTTCTGACCCTGGATTATTCTATTATTTCCTATTTCTCTATCAGTACATATTCTCATCCATCCATTTGTCATCAGAGGGAAAACTTTCTACTTAATCTAATGTGTAGCAGAGACATAAATGTGGGATCACATAAAATTAGGGCTTGACCTACATTTAGCATAATTAGTATTATTCTAAGAAGGTAGACATTTCTAAAATATAAAAAAATAAAACTAGGAACACAGAAAAGATTAAATTCCTGGCAGTTGTGTAGTCTAATTTCATTAGGCCTATTGCCTAATTACTTACTGGAATGTCTTTACTTCTTTTAGACCTGGGTTTTCAACCTTAGCACTATTGACATTTTGGGTGGATAGTTTTTTTTTGTTTTTTTTTTTTTTTGCAGGAGGGTGGGGATGTAATCTATGCTTTTCTTTATAGTATCTTTAGAAGCATTCTTAGCTTCTCCTGACTAAATGCTAGAAGTATCTGTTATCACAAAGTCTCCAGAGATTGCCACCTGTCCGCTAGGGGACAAAATTCCCCCAGGTGAGAACCACTAGTTTAGATCCAAGTACTGGGACAAATGATGATATTAAATCCATTCAGTGTAGGGTTTAAAAAAAAATCATTCGTAAAGACTAAATCTCACCCCATCTTATCTTACTATTTCCAACAGCATTCAAATTCAAAAGCTGGTGCCCAGTGCTAGCAAAGAATGAACAGATAGAAAGTAAACATCTTCCTTTTATTAGATAAGGTGTCCAGCAATAGAAATCCCTGGATTTAAAGAGCTTGTTAAGATGTATTATGTCAGATGAAAAGTGCTATTTTAATAACACATTGTAATTCTTAGCATGGACCTTTTATTTTAGAAAAATGGATAATTAGCATTTTGGCTTATCATTTTCCCTCCATGAATACAAATAATTTGATAGACAGACAAGCAAGAGAGACTTCATTAAATAATGGGTTTAATCAGCCTGGGATGGGAGTAAATTAGAGGTTAGACTTCCAGCCTGAGAGTGGGAACTCAGGGTTTGGTGGCAATGTCATCTCATCCATCCAAGATACTATTGTGGATTGACTTAATGTTATAGTCACAAACCAGCTCACTGGTCAACAGGCCAAGAGCAAAAGTCTAAACTCAGTGTGGGAAGCTACAGGCTTCGCTGCTTCGAACTTGCAACTGGGTAGGTTACAAGAAGGCATTCAAAACATAACTGTGGAGCCTGTGGTGTTTGGCCTTAGCTGCTTCAATGTCTAGATAATAGCCCATTATTAAAGTGGAAGTATTAGAAAGTTTTCCAGGGAAAATAATATCAGCCTGGAACCGTTCCCTTTTGCATACATTATACACTTCACTGCCATCTGTGGTTATTCATAATATCCATAAAGCCCTACTAGTTTTCCCGAAAGGACTACAAATAACACATTATATTTTGAGAATAGTCTTCCTAACACCCAGCCAGGAAATCTATTGTGAAATTAATTTGCTTTTTTAAGTCTTTTAGGGTAAACTGTCCTTTTGTTTCTAAGAAATAAGGCTCCATGCTGGGTTTGAGCAGTGACTTCACACTGTTCTGTTGTCCCTCAGAGGACACAGGTAACCATTAGTGGAATCTTCAGGCCTTGGTTGCTTGTTGAAGCTGGTACTGTAGTCCTAAGAAACTTAAGAAAGCACGATGATTCTCACTTAGGATTTTTCCTGTAGGGCAGCAGGAGGACTTAGATGTGAGGAAATTATCCTCATCGTGAGTTAGAGGAGTGATTTTATTCCCAATTCACACTTCCCAGTCCTATCCCACCTGCACAGAAGCCTCAGCTCTGCGGATCCTTAAGCTGCATCTGGTGTTTTACCTCCTGACGTTTTCTGAGCAGCATTTTCCTACCAAGCAAACTTGCATGGAAAAAAAATGAAAGTATCAAGTACATAATGGGCTCCCAAACACATTTCACTTTATTACTAGCATCTTCTAAGAAAAATAAAGAATGAAAACCAAAGCAGAACAATTTTACAAGTCCTGAAGGGAATCTCCCCGTGACACAATGCAGGATACAGAAAGGCCTTATTTCGCCCTGTGAGCAGATGTATGTGTGCTTTTGTTTATTTAACCACAGGACTTGTCACTGATACATTTCTGCTAACTCTTAGGCAGGATGGATCCTAGTAAGTAGAGCATCTTTAGCATGCTCTGTAAGTCGTAGTTCTGAAGACAGAAGCTTGGAGGAATGGGGACAGATAAACTACAATCCTTTATCAAGAAATGGAGAGAAATAAAAGTCTAGGGTGTGTGTCTTCCAAGAAATAAAGATCTGAGGGGGCAGGGGCCTCTTCTGAGTGTCGGGGGCATCCTTAGCAATTTACACTGTCCCCTGATGCCCTGGGGGTGGCTTTGCTTTGTGGGGGGTGAGTAACAATGTTGAATTTCACTCAAGGTTGTTATGGGACAAATATGGAGGCTGCTCTTGGAGAGATAATCAGTGGGTTGTGCAAGTTACGAAGTAGTCTCTAGAAGGTGAGAAATCCCTGGGAAAACACAGCTAGAAAGTGGCCAAGTGGAACTGAACCCAAGTCTGATGACAGAGCCAATGCCTGTTTTTTATTCCACTGTACTGGGAGAAAGTGGGTCTGTTATACTTGTCTTAAAATACCTTAAATCAGGCATCCTCAAACTATGGCCCACAGGTCACATGCAGCCCACCTAGGACATTTATCTGGCCTGCCAGGTGCAGCTGCTGCCTGTCCTGCTTAGCAGCCGACTTGTCCTAGGGCCCACAGTCTGGCCCTTCAATGGTCTGAGGGACAGTGAACTGGCCCCCTGTTTAAAAAGTTTGAGGACCCCTGCAGTAAATCCTTTGAGATGAGGCAAAAGTGCACTATGACGAAATGCTGGACGTTAGAATTGGAATTATTCAATTATGGATTTCCTCTGTATTAAACATTCAAGGGCCTGGTACTAATTACCTTTATTTTAAATATGTCATTATTATTTAATCCATATTGACAAATACGGTTTATGGACACATATGTGCTTTTTGGCATCAAAAAGATATGGAGATAATATGGCCAGTATGATAAACTCCTTGTCCTCTCAAATAAGAAATAACATTTAGTTGAAGTAAGTCCCAGTTTTTGAGATGGTATCTACACGATGCCTAAAACCCTATGCTTGAAAATTAGTGATAAATCGCTGTTAGTAATAGGGAGTGTGTGGGCAAGGAATTGCTTACAGTTGTTACAAGCACATGTATGAAAAATGTTTAAATAAAAATTATAACAAAACTTGTTTCCAAAAAAAGTTATTTAGCTTTCTAGTGCCCACCCTCCCAACCTTCCCCAAGTATTCCCCGACGGCTTATCAATAACATATTGATGCATGGCTCATTAGCTTGTTAATTAGATTCTGTGTTTCAGATCCGCGGCTGTAGGTAGGAGCAGGGTGCGCCAGGAGTTTTGTGGCAAGGAACTTCTGCCCCAGCTGCAACGCCTGGCCGAGACCAGCCAGGTTCCGAACTTCTCTCTCATTTCTCTTCATGAGTGTAATTCCTGCTCAGGAAACCTATTTCATGAAATGAAACAAAATAAAGTTTTGTTTACATTTCGAATTGGTTTTGCTTTAACATTTTATGGCAATTGATCTGCCTTAACGTAAGCGCCTCTTTTTTCATCTTTAAAATGTGAAGTTGCTACAATATTCAGTGCTTAAGAGATGCCATTATTGCTCTTTATCAGAATTATCCCATGGAGAGTTATAAATTCACATCCCATAAACTTTATAGGCGGCCATTATTTTGGACTGCGCTCCTACTCTCGGAACCAACAGACCAGACCAGGCCAGAATGGAGTCGTGTGTGCTGAGTGCCGTGTAATCAGACTGTACCTGGAAACGAGCTCTTTTTACAAAGAACAAGGGTTTTACAGCACCCAGTCCAAAGGGGCCTGGGCAACCCCAGCCAACATGATAAGGAGCTGCCCTCTGCTTTAAACAGACGAGGAGAGTGGGGAACCCTACCGATCTGCTTCCCACACTCCTCTGTTCAGCTCAGTGGGGCCGCTCTCTGTCCTGAAGCTGGGATGCTGCTGGAGGGGTGAACTGCTTACAAAACCCATTTTGCAATTTTGTCTTTAAGCATCATAGAAAACCAGAAATTTGAGATATTGGAGAAGATGCTAAGAAAGTTTCCTAAATCTGAAATCTGCGCTTAGGGACTGTGGAGAGTATTCACCAGAGCATTTTACGTAGCATTTTGGTTCCGTCTCTGCGATCTTCTACACTCTGAATAGGGCCTTTGGTTTATCTAGTTTCTGCAGTCATGGGTATTGGAAAGGTGGTCATGTTGGGTCTTGGCTAGTTACGCTGTACATAGTCACAGGGTAGGGTGATCAGATTTTAACATCTGTAAGGCGGGACAACATGGAGGAGGGGTGGAGCGGGGGCGCCAGGCAGGGGACAGGGCAGGCAGGGCCTGACAACAATGCAAACTTTGATAAGCAGTTCTCGATAATCACTTCTCAGCAATTATTTATTACAGTTTAACATTATAAAATTAACAAAAATAATGTAAAACTCATATTCTGGCGAAATAGCCATATGGCAGCTGAAAACTGTATATTCCCTTCTTGTTCTCCAGCCCGTTCGTGCATTCTTTCCAAAAATGGGGACTTTTTTAAAACTTCGCGGGACGCGGGACAAATTGTTGAAAAGCAGGACTGTCCCGCCAAAATCGGGACGTCTGGTCACCCTATCACAGGGACCAAGAATTTTAAAATGCCACTTCATTAAAGCATTCAAAATACTATGGTCTCAGTAATGTCATTTACTGGGTCAATAACCTATAATATCAAGAATAAGATTTAAAGTAGTTTAAAAATAAATATTTAAACAAGAAAGGGATTTCAAACTGCAATTACTATAGCCATAAAGGAATGAAAAACCGCAAAGCATATATAAATATTATATTTCAATCTTAATATCTGATTCCTATAATCCGAAGGGTTTAGCTTTTCAAATAGTAAAGATCATAAAATATTAGACCTGAAATAAACTTTAGCAAGCAGCTAGTCTGAGTGTAGAAATTAAACTTTTTTCTTAAAAACCACTTATAACTAAATACCCAGTCTGGGCGGCACCCGTAGCTCAGTGGCTAGGGTGCCCGCCACTTACATTGAGGCTGGTGGGTTCGAACCCCGCCCGGGGCCAGCTAAAACAACAGTGACAACCGCACCAAAAATATAGCCGGAGTTGTGGCAGGCACCTGTAGTCCCAACTATCTGGGAGGCTGAGGCAAGAGAATAGCTTAAACCCAAGAGTTAGAGGTTGCTGTGAGCTGTGATGCTAAATTTCCTACTCTTAGCTTACTTAGAGTGTTGTATCAGTCAAATCTTCTTCAAATACTCTACCAAGGGCGACAGACTAAGACTCTGTCTCAAAAAATAATAATAATAAATACGTAAATAAATCTCCAGTCTGACAGCCCATTGCAACCTGTTCTTATGTAAGGTGCTCATTTTCTTAGAGCATTTGAACCTTTCTTACTCATTTTTTTCCCTAAGGATTTTAATTTTCTCTACTATTGCACATTAGATTTCTTTCTACTCTAGTTCCAGTTTTGGCTGCTCTGCTGCTGGTGGGTTTGTGTAGCCATGCCATAGCTGTTTGCCACTTTTAATTCTCCTATTAGCTCTGATAGGTTCTCTCTGGTGGTTGTGCTTGAAAGAGTGCCTACCGTATCTCTGTCAATGATGGGGTTAGTTTTCCTTCTCTATTCCAATATTTTTTTCTTTTTTTTAGTTTTTATTTTTAATTTTATTTTTATTTATTTATTTTATTGTTTCAGGTTCATCAAGGGTACAAAGAATTAGGTTACACCGTTTGAATTTGTTAGGTAAAGTCCCTCATATAATCGTGTCCCGTCCCCAAGAGGTGTGCTGTACACTGTGACCTGCCCTCCCCCTATTCCTTCAATGAGAGAAAAACTCTTCTCTATTCTAGTAGTAATACCTCTGTTCTGCATCATCTTGGCTTCTCTTACATTGAGTAGAGGTCCTTGAACAATAATAAATATTAGTAGGTATTCATGTCTTGATCCCAGAGTCTTTTTTTTTTCTGTTATGTTGCAGTTTTGGCCAGGGCCGGGCTCGAACCTGCCACCCCCAGTGTATGGGGCCGGCGCCCTACTCCTTGAGCCACAGGCACCACCTAATCCCAGAGTCTTCATAAGAATATGTCTAGTTAAGAATTTCCAGGTTACGTTCCAAACCATTATTCCATTTCCTATATTAAAAAAGAGTGAATTTTATAAACAATTTTCTGGAACTCTGAATTAACCAAAATGAGACCAATTTCTTTAGTGAATGAATATTTACAGCCTTCACGGTTTCACGTGCACTGACGTTCTCCTAGAGATGGAGAAACTATGTGACTTTCCCCAACGTATTTGTCCACAGAACACCGTTTCTGAAGAGGACTGGCTAACAGTATGTCAGCCTGGCTCTGTTAGGGCCCTGTTAGTCGGGATGTTGGTTTTGGTTTCAGAATGACATTTTGAATCATGTGAAGAAAATTTCCTACTCTTAGCTCACTTAGAGTGTTGTATAAATCAAATCTTCTACGGCATGCCCCACTGTCTCTGGCTTTGGCTGAACATAACATTTTTAAGATTGATCAATCTTCACTTGTTTTCAGGGCTAGATAGTATTTCCCTGTACAAGCATATCAACAAAAATCTGTGTTGTTTGCGGCATGAGGGTGTTATAAACAGTGCGGCTGGGCAGATTTCATACATGAGACTGATACATGGGAGAAAGCATTTTGATGGGATATATAGCGGCCAAGGCTGAGTTTGAACCCACCACCTCTGGCATATGGGGCCAATACCCTACTCCTTTGAGCCATGGGCGCCGCCCGTTTTTTTCTTTGTTATCTGCTTGGCATCTTTTGGGCTCTTTATTATTTTTCTTGTATAAACTATTTGTCTGGTCTTGTGTGGTTGCTCTTCTAGGCGTGTTTTAGCTTTCTTGGCCCTTTGCATTTCCATAAAAATGTTAGAATCAGTTTGCAAAGTTCCATGGAAGAAATCTTGGGTTATTTGGAGAATTCAGTTTGAAATTTCCTTGTTTCTATAGATCAGTTTGTTGAGAATTTGCATCTTTATGTTACTGAGTTTTCTATTCTATATACATTTTATATCTCTCCATTGTTGCTGATTTTTTTGTAACATCTCTCGATAAAGTTTTATTTTCTCCAGTCTTGCACATCTTTTATTAGACTTATTATATTTATTAGATTAGATGATTTTATATTTTGATGCAGTTATAAATGGTATTTTTCTTTAAATGTTCATTGTTGCTATGTTGAAATACAATTGATCTGCATTCTGAATTCTATCTAGCAATCCTGCTAACTCTAATTAACATTATAAAAATTTACATGTGAACTTTTTATACCATGATATTATCTGTGAATAATTATGTGTTTGCTTCTTCTTTGCCAGTTCTTAATTTTTTAGGATCTCAGTATAATGTTGAATAGCATTGGGATAGTAAAAATTATTGTTTTAGTCCCAATTTCAAAGGGATAGCTCCATTCAGTACAATGTCTGCTATAGAATTTCTGTTCTGTAGAAACATTTTATCAGATTAAAAAGGTTCCTCGTTACTTTCCCTTAAATAATAGTTTTTAATTATTGGTCCACAGTGACTTTTATCAAATTCTTTTATTGCATCTATTGCGATGATTGTATTATATTTTACATTTGAGATGATTGTATGAGTTTACTGTTAATATTGCAAATTACATCGATGTATTCTTCTTGCCAATTTTTAAATTTGAAACATTTTATGAGTTGCGAGTTTCACTGAACACCATTTTTGCTTAAAATGCCAGCCAACACACAAACTATGAATATTCGGATTTCTGTACTTGGCAGACATTTTCTCAAAAATGAATGAAGTTACCCTGTCACTTCAAGAAAATCATGGAACTGGAAAACAAAAGTTTGGGAACTGCTTCCCTAGGCTTATAAAAGTGTGATGTTACTAAGTACGTGTACTGTCTCCTCATTCCAATGTTAGAACCTTAAAATGCTTTCACTCCATACCTCCTCTCAAGTTATTTGCTATTTTGTGTTACTTTCAATTCTAAAATTTCCTCTTCATTAGTTTTTTATGAAGCTTAAAACAAAGGTATGTTTAGATGTGGACTTATTTTGACTGGGAGTCACTGAAACTTTTGAATTTGTAAATTGTCATATTCTGGAAAATTCTTGGCCATTTTCCTCTCTCCATTATATATCTCCTCTCCCTTGGAGATTTCAAATAAGTGTATGTCAGGCTTTCTCATCCTATTCTCTGGGTCTCTTATCCTGTATTTTAACCTCGTGTTTCATTCTGAACATTTGTTTCAACCTTCTAATTTATTAATTCTTCCTTTAGCTTTATTTAATTTGTTGTGGAATCAGTTTATTGAGTTCTTCATCTTCCGTGTTAGATGTATCAGTTCTAGAACTTCTACATGACAGTTTGACACATCTGCTCCATCACTTTGTATAGTTTTTATTTTTTTCCAAAGTTTTCACTTGACTTTTATCTCCTTGAACACAGAGAACACAGTTAGTTCAGTCCGTGCCTTCTAGTTCCATACCTGAAGCTCTTAGGCGACTGTTTTTATTGGTGTTTTTCTATATGTGTTGTTTTTTTTATATGTGGTACTTTTCTATATTGGTGTTTTGTCTCCTTATATGTCTTTTTTTTTTTAAATAGTGCATTTGGCATGGTATTTAAAATTTTATTTGTAATAAGAATTTGAGGCCTTGGATAAAATTCTTTCTCCAGAGATGCCTTTTTTTTGCTTGTTCTAGGTATTTAGAGCCATTGGAAGTTCAGGACTGCATAATATAATTTCCAAAATTGAAGTTTTCAGAGATAGCCAGCTGACAAAAGGAGAAAGAGTGACAGACTTTGTGAGACTGGTTCACTTCCAGTTCAGACTTGATCTCAGAATACATCTGGGAAGGCCAGTTCAGAGTGGATGTTTGTTACCCTTGTTGAGCTCTGGATTGATTCCTGTTCTCTTCGGCCCTAGAGGGTCCCAGAAGCAGAGCTCAGCTTCTCCTTCCAGAGCTCACCTGCTCCTTCTAGAACCACCAATGCCTCTGAGTCAATCGTGGTCTATTGCATTGGTGAGATCCCATCTTCACTATCTTGTTAGATTTTTGATGGTTTTGAGGATATGAATATTTATATTTTTTTCAACTCTTTATCTTCCATGGAAATTTGGGAAATTTGGTCTGAATTTGGTAAGTTAACATTACTGAAGCAGATGTTCTCATGATGGTACATTTGAACAGTCATGAAGCTGAAAATCCTCTATACTTTGGGTTTTTATTTTGAAACAAGAAAAAATAACTTATACTACAGCTTCCTTCCTGAAGCCCAACCCAGTTGGAATTACACGCCTTTAAATCAAAGCCTATGCAAACCACATTTTTCTTCTTATTTCTAAAATAAGACTAGTCTTAGGATATACAATAGAAACTTATCTGTCCTTATCTCCAAAGAGTGTACATAACACTGCTAAGACTTTCATTGCCTCTTCCATTTACTCATTTTGCCACCGTGTCCTTCCATTTTCAGCTTAAAATTCACGTTTACTGGTGTCCACGATTATTTCTCAACTTCAGTGTGCCATTCATCTCTAACCCTGGGTCAAGCTGGCTAGCGTCTTTGTTTCCGTCTCTGTGTTTCTGAACTTCATGAGAAAGAATCTATAACCTTACAGTAGGCTCACCCTACATTTATAGGTGTGTATGTGCATCTGCAGTTTCCAAATGCCAACTAAGACATTAGTGACAATCCTCTGTATAACCTGTTAACCTTATCGCTCAGCATCCCATGATTAGACCTTGTTTGCTTCATAGCAATGTAAAGGAATTTAGAGTAAACTCTACTTGCAGTTCTCTCTTACAAGGCTATCTGTTTCTCCCCTCATCCTTAGTTTTTTTTTTCCTATTTCAGAAAAAGAAGTATCTTTTACCTTTCCAAAGGCTGCCAATCCAATGTATACTCTTAAATTATTGTCTTGCTTTGCATGTGTCCTCACTCAAATCAGTGGGCCCTCTCTTACATTCTTTTTATTTGTTTTGTTTTGTTTTTTGAGACAGAGTCTTATTTTATCATCCTCAGTAGAATGCTGTGACATCACAGCTCACAGCAACCTCCAACTCTTTGGCTTAAGTGATTCTCTTGCCTCAGCCTCCTGTGTAGCTGGGACTATTTTTTAGAGATGGGGTCTTGCTCTGGCTCAGGCTGGTCTTGAACTCGTGAGCTCAAGCAGTCCACCCCTCAGGGTCCTAGAGTGCTGGGATTACAGGCCTGAGCCACTGGACCTCTCTTATATTCCCCAATACTCCACGTCGTCCTTTCCCACCACAAACCCACTAAAGCATCCTCCAGCCCAGAAAAAAATAGGAAATAAATTTTCAAAATTCTGTATTAAATGAATGTCGATGAATGTTCAAGTTACTACTAGCCTTACATGCTGGTAGGATGACAATTAAGAGAATTTGGAAGGTAGCAAGATTTTCCTTGCTTCGGAAAAATTTCAGGCAGAACATTAAGAAAATCTCTAATGCTATATAATTAACAATAACTTCATGGGAAACAAAATTTTTCAATGTTGGCATCACATGTAAACTTTTATGATCTTCTCCATTTGCCTCTCAAAATGTCTGACTTCCAGGGCCAGTTTCAGGTGTAAGTGCTGGTTGCCGATTTAACATTTGGAAATTAACCAGAAGGATTTCCTACTCTCAATGTCTCCCTCCGAGACCCAAACCCACCATTTTGTTTTTCATCCCTTTTGTCAGACATGATGCATCATCTTCTGTTTTGTCACTGCTGGTTCCTCTGCGACAATGTTCCTCAAATCTAGGAACCATCTGTAGAACTTTAATCCTGATGTATAGGTGTCACCCTCAAAAATCATCTGAGACATTTGGTGAGAGGTGACGTCCAGCTGTTGCCATTATGAAAAGCTTCACTGGCCTTTGCAATGTGCAACCAAGTGAGATCTTTGTCCCCAGTTGAATGATGTGTTATGATAACTAATACTATAGCATCAATCAGTTTTACTATCTGTCCATGACATTCCTGGATGCTGTATTAACAGTAGGTTCTCTGATTATCTTCCTTCTGAAAGGAGATAAAAATAATAGCGGTCAGCTGGTCATAAAATTAGCCAAATTTTCTTATAACCTAATAATGATCAAGGAATATAAATTGTTTCCTTTATCCAAGTCCATAGGAGGAAACCCTTTCTTGGTTTGAGAAGACTGGTTTTCGGCCTCCCAGGCTATGGAAAGCCAGTGGCTTTACTTAGGCACACCTACATGATGACTGGGATCCATTCCCTTGAGGAACTTATAAATAACGGGAACGCATCATCTATGGCAACTGAGAAACACAGCTTTATGTTGGCTGTTAGAGAATTATTTCTTGACATTAACATTTTTATGCACCCCCATATTAAGTTTTATGTTTGGATTTAATGCCACTGGGTAGGAACCAAGGTAAATGCCATATCCCAAATCCACTGAGAGTCAGAGCTAGACTGGAGGTTATCAAATCTTTCATTTTGTGTAAATGAGATTTATCCACGTTGCTTTTGAGAGCTGCATTCACTGGGAGATACTGGGTTGTGGAGGGGCAAAGAAGTACATTTACAGGTTGGCTTGGCTGAACTGTGCTGGTTTCTCTGTAATACAGTCTCGGTAATTCTTTGCTCACAGTTAGAGGTCTGCTGAAAGTGACTGGGTATAGATGAAAACAGCTTGCTTAATCATTGCTGAAACACGGGAAAAATTAAAATACATTTTTTTCTTTGTCAAGCAATAAAAACAATGCCAGATTGTTAATGCCTCTTTTGTACCTCTCACTTAAAAGACCTCAAAAAGAACATCAAGGGGAAAAAAGGCAAAATCTATTCCCCAATGGCGTCATTATACAGGTTGAAGCCTCTAAAACTAAAGCTCTAAAGACATTCAGGAAGAGTCGGGAAATAAATGACAGCAACCTCGAGAGTGTGTCTCTGGAGCTTCCTTCAACCTGCTTCCTTCAAATTCATTCAAACTAAATAATGAAAAGCAAAGATGGCTTTTGTTTCAACATTAAAGTAGCAAATTAGTGAGTGGTGAGTTGCTAATTGTTCTATAAAGTATTTAAGGTGTCATGAGTATCCCATCTCCAATTTTTTTAATTGTACGCTTATGATTGGAATGAAGGCAGCCATCAAAGGGGTAAAACAATGTTTTTTCAATAATTTAGTCTGGATCAATTCAAATGTGATTTTTGTTCTGAATTACTCATTGAAGTTCCTGTTTTTATTTGAGATGAGCAAATTTCATTTTAGACTTTAAGACATGAAATGAAAATTCATTTTCTATATGGGGCTAAAGTACATTGGGGAGCTAGATTGGAGCTATCCGAGGCTGTGTTTCAGAAACCCGGCTGTTTCTGCTTGCTCCTAAGACATAGCGTTAGCAGGTTTGGTTAAATTTTACTTGAATTTTTGGTGACCTTTTCTAATTCTGACTGTTTTATAATTTAATGTCTTGACCTTCGTTTTCCATGAAGCCACCTTCGTGATAAATGCAGAGATTTAATAACTAGAACTGGCTGACAGGTGACCTTTCGTATATGGCTGCTCCTTTTTTCGGGGGAAACCACTGTTTTGCAAGTTTTATTTCACAGATTTTAATTATTCGTTCTATTGTCTATAAGCTTATTCAGAGGGAAAAAAAAGGAAAGGTTAAATATTTCATTCTTCTTACTGATTAAAATGTAAAGTGCTTGGCAGTTGTCCCAATATTTCATTCAGAAAGGACAGGGCAATTTGTCATATCTAGAGAAGAGAACCCAGGGGTGATTTCACAGGGCGACTGGTAAGGATGGAACAGGGGTCTAAGAGAGCAGGCTGTCCCATAGAAGGTGACAGGGTGTGTGTGTGTGTGTGTGTGTGTGTTCATTTAGAACAGAGAAACAAAACCATCCTTTAATTTAAAGAGAAAAGTGACTCTGACTCGATGGGAGGTGAAACTTGACAGCCACTGTGAATAATCTGTAATTTTTGCCCATTTCTCTCTCTCTCTCTCTCTCCCCCAGGCAGGGATCAGTTGGGCATAACATGGCAAATTGATTTCTGGAGTCCACTTAAGTAAAATATATTTTTATAAGGAAATAAAGCTTACTAATTATAAAAATGTCACAGACTATTATAAAGAGTTAAGAATATCTACCCTTTCCCCCCTCACCCCCTAGTATCAGAGAATATAGGCCCTTCATGGGGAATCAGTTCCCCTGTGCTTAACATTCTTCAGCAGTTAAAAAATAGGTATTTTACCTGTGTACCTGTCAAATACTCATGCTTATAATAAAATAAAAATAATGACAGGCCTGGTGTAAAAAAAACCCGTAGTGAGAATTGCATCCCAGTTGGCCAGCGTCCTGTATCTTTGTAAACGGGAAGGTGAGAGTAGTTTATGAGCTAGAGAATGGCTTGGCCTGATGGTCTTCTGTGAATCGTGATTTGTAAGGATTTCCCAAAGGCCCGTGTGGGTTTATAACACGAGCCTACCTCATGGAGGCTTTCAGGCAGTAGTGAGGGGTTCTCTTTAGTCATGGAGACCAGCTTCAACCATTGCCCTGGTCTTAATTCCCACCCCCAACCCCAACATGCATGGGAGTCATCTATTGCTTGAGAAATAAATACAGCCAAACAGTGGGAAAAGCAAATTGAATTAAATGTGAAGCACTATTTAAAAAGTAACAATTTGGTCATGATCAGTTCATCTGACACTAAAATTTTAGTCATATTCCAAACTGAAAATAGGAAGAAAAACTTTTCCGCATAATTGCTTACGCCATGCTAGTATCGTTGCCAGAAAAGAGACGAGTTACTTCCGCTCCCATGTGACACCTAGTATTCTCGGGGAGCCTTTCTACTGAGAGATTTTGTCCTATTTGGGGGAGACTCTTAGCTACCAGCATATTTAAATCATTCATTTATAATGTAATATAAATATTTTTTATTGTTTCAGATTAATAGGAGGGCACAAATGATTAGGTTATGATGTTTGCATTTGTTAAAGTCCCTGTTGTGTTTATATCCTGCACCCAGGAGGTGTGTGCCATACACCCTTCCATTGTGCCCATGATAGGTGGGAGCACGACAACTCCTCTCCCTTTTCTTCCCTCCCCCAACTTGCGTTGAATTGAGTTTTTTCCTTGTGTGGGTGTGTATTAGATCATCTACTGGCTTCAGATTAGTGTTGAGTACATTGGATACCTGCTTTTCCATTCTTATCTAACAATACTTTACTAAGAAGAATGTGTTTCAACTCTATCCCGGAATATAAATAATTTTAATAAAATACTGAGTATCCTTTGAAGTATTTACGTGTGTATATTAAGAACAGTGGACAGTAATAACTATGATAACCTAGTATGCCCTACTCTTCAAACCTGAAAGGTATCTAGTGTCCACTGCCCATCATGTTTGACTCAATTTCTTCAACCCTATAATGGAAAATACAACAAATGAACTTGAAAAATCTATTACGAAAATTCAGTAGAGTAATATAATAAAGTGCTGAGCAGGATGACTTACCCATAATAGGCATCTAACCACATGTATGTAAAAAAAAAAAAATACAGTGTTCTATACTTGTGTGTCTCTTCCATGCTGTTTCCTCCCTCCCTCTCTCTCTCACCCTGCCCTGGTATCCCAGCCAAGAATCAAGCCCTTTTTTTCCTTGTAAAAAGGCAAAATGTCAAGATTCATTTTGGCAGAGAAATGACTTGTTTTTCAAGGCAATTTTTTAAGCCTCTAAAATAGTACAGGAATTGACCCCCGTTGATCACAAAACTGCCCCCACGTACCTCTGCGCTGTGTACTGAGTTTAAGTTCACACTGATTAGAATTTTAAAACTATTTGACCCTTTATAGGGCCTTACACAGGATAGCTGCTAAATCAAAATTGCTTGGTTGTTGAATAGACTTCATCAAAAGCTACACTCTCTCTAAGCTCAGTGTTTATGTCAAGCACACTGGCACAGAGTTTGTGTACTTTTGTAGAGGGAAAAAATACTCCAAACAAATAATAGTGTTATGACCATTAAAAAATAATCAATATTTTAGACCTCAAGTAAAAGGAAGTATTTGACATCTGTGGGCTTCTTTGACAGGGGCTTAGCTGCCCAGACAACACAGGCTGAATGTCTGTGGTGCCCCCCACTTTAGGGACACGACTCAAGCCCAATCAAAGTGCTTTGAGTGTACAGGTTGTTTTCAAGGAAGATTTTAGTGTACAAGAGATCAGATAAAGAGAAGTTTGTTTGCAGTAAAAAGAAACAAATAGAGGTGATTCAACCAAAAAAGAGAATTCAAAATTAAGATGGGGCTTGATAAAATGGAACCAGATAAATCTCAGCAAACATCCTGGAACATCCAGGGCTTCCATGTGAAAGGAAGAGGAGATGCTGACGGAGGCTGCCTGATAGAGACACAGGGGATACATTTCAAGCCAGGCCTCCAAATCAAATAATATAAATGAGTTCAAGAAACAGCAGCACATTTTAACAAAGAAGGTTGAGATCAGAAGATGTAGTGATAAAGCTAATAAAAGCCACTGAGGTAACTGGATAAGAGCAGCTTTGGGTCAGCCCGTTCATTTGTGCCTACCTTATTTCTTTCTTTTCATCATAGCTTACTATAGTTTGAAGGTACCTTCAAATGTATACATGAGTCCCTTGGGCCTTCGCGCGCTCTTTGTGCCACCTGAAGCTTCTGATGACGATTAGGAATGTTTTATTCATCCAGCCCCATGCGCCAGTCAGACTCTAAAAATGGTTCCTGGAAGTCAGTGGGAAATAGAGAAATCCTCATATTCAGCCATGTCTCTGGGTACCTTGCTCAGGAAATCAGATCGTTAGATCTGTGACCAACAAGCCTGGACAGCCTCCGGCCATGGTAAACAGGGCCAAGTGAAAGGGGCAATTTAAAGATCACCCAAAGCCACTGCATCCATAGCGTTCTGCCCAATGACGCACCTGCTACGTGACCAAGAGGCTATTGTCTCTGGTGTTTGCCCTCGAGTTGTCAGTTAGCAGCTGACTTCATAATCTGCACAACTGCGGCATCCCAATATGTTGCCGTGAAACAGATTGTGATGTCTTCATTGATCACTTTCAGAGGTTACAACTGTAAAGTGAGACCAGTAGGCTGATTCTTATTAGTTAAATTAAGCCTTGTTACGGCAAAACCAGCGAATTCATGGTAATGATGGGGAAACTCAATGCAAATTGCTGCATTTTATAGATTAGAACACATCCAAGGCTGTTGTTTCTTTTCTTCTTTTTGACTTTTTTTTTAATTTATGGAGGCTATACCCCAAATGCGCTTTTGTTATAAAATGAGACAATTTCTTGGAACAGTAGATGGAATGTAACCTCCTTGCACCATATGCATCCTGGTGATAGTTGGAGTGTGCCATATGACATACACAGTTTAAATCAGGCATTGATTTGCATGACTAAGTGAATTTGGAGAACTCAGCTAAGTGTCGCCTGGCAGGAGGAATATCGTGTTCTTCCTTACTACCTAAAAGAATGCAGGCTCCTAAGTAGAGGACAAATGAACGGTATCAGATGCCCAACCCCAGCGGGCATCTCTTTGTACCTACAGCCAGTCATTGGTGAAGTCTTCACTGTACACCAACCTACAAACCCCCATTTTCTAAGAATCCTGGTCCACTCGCCCACCTTGAAAGGACCTGGGGCCGAGTCCACCTGCTGTTTAACCTACTTTAGAGAACTCATAGTGGCAGGGGTAATGGATGTCCCTTTGATATCAAGTTTAAGACACCTCATAAATGGACTTTTTTCAGTCCTGCAAATCAAGCTTTCAAAATTCTTACTTTTGACATCTCACATAAACAGATGTCTTTTTTAGTCTGGTTCATGCTATCAAAGCACAATAAAAAGTAAATCAAAGAAATTAAATTAATGTACTATTAGCATCCAAAATACAGCAGGAAGCATAAGGATATTCATCAGAGCACTTTTTATGGTAGGAAAAAACAGAGAATAACTAAATGCCAGCAGTAGGCAAACAGATAATTATGGTATGTCCATACAACGGAATATTGACCGGGCATTTAAACAATCTCTAAGTGCCATTTACTTGCATGGGGAGGGTTAATGATACAAAATGAAATGGAAAAACCAAGGCTACCAAATTGCATACATAGTAATTATCAACCTGTCTAGAATGATATATATAGAAGGGGGAAAAAATGACAAAACTATACATAGTGTTGCAAAGTAATGTGAATAAGGAATGTTTTTATTGCTTTTTCTATTACTTTTTAATTTTTCAAGTTCTTCACAATGTGCCTGTAGCCCATGTTACTTGTAATATTTGGCGGGGGGAGGTTTTTCAGGTGTTTTGAGGAGTTTTGTTGCAGCATGTGACTGAGAGGCTGTGTTCAAGGCAGCTGGTCTGGAAATGAACTCCCGATCTTCCCCTCCCAACCCCCTCTTCCTGGAGTCTTTGCTCCCCGGTTAGAGGCAGTTCCAGTGTTCTAGCTCCTTAGGTTGAAAGACTGAAGCTGTGCCGCGGGTTCCCCCTTCCGAGTAGCCCCAGAGCAGCAGCGTCCTCTCCCTCCTTTGCTACTCAGCAGGGTTCAAGCCACCATCCTCTCTCGCTGGGGTCGTAGCAGTAGCCTGTGCTCCCTGCTTCCACGTTGGCCTGTTTTAATCAACCCTCCACCCAGCACTGATTTCTTTAAATTGTAGCTCTGGGTGGATCCGTCGCTTCTCTGCCCAGAGCCCTTCAGCGGCTCCTCATCTCACATGAAGTCAAAGGCTCGGGGCGGTTTGTCCCGTCTGTGGCTGTGGCCCCGATGCCACCTCACTCCCCACTGGCCCTGCCGAGCACACTGATCTGTTGGTCCTCTCCATCTGCAGGGAGCCACCATGGCCTCACCTTCACTCTGCAGGGATGCTTTTCCCAGATAGCCACATGGGCAGCTCTTTCCCTTCATTCACGTCTTTTCTCCAATTCTCAAAAGTCATTTTCTCAGCGAGGCCTCTTTTCTTTTCTTTGCACTCTGTCACCCAGGCTAGAGTATCATAGCCCCAGCCTAGCTCACAGCAACCTCAAACTCTTGGGTTGGGTTTGAGTGATCCTCCTGCCTCAGCCTCCCAAGTAGCTGGCACCATAATGCCCGGCTAAATTTTCTATTTATAGTAGAAATGGGGGTCTTGCACTTGCTCAGGCTGGTCTTGAACTCTTGAGCTCAAGAAATTCTCCCACCTTGGCCTCCCAGAGTGCTAGGATTACAGGTGTGAGCCACCATGCCCAGCCCGGTGAGGCCTTTTTCTGATCACACCACCAACACAAAGGCACAGAGACACAGGCACAGACACACACCTCCTCACCCCTCCCCTGCCTGCCCCTCCCTATTTCATTGTTCTCTGTTTAGAGCTTGTCAGCATTTAACATCTTTTATAGTAGGCTAGTTTATTTATTGTCCTTCTCCACTTTCCACCACTTGAAGGTAAGTTCTTTGGAGGCAGGAATTTTTGTTCATAATTTTCACAGCTGAATTCCAACTACTGGAACTATGCCTGGGACATGGCAGGTGCTCAGTAAATACTGTGAGTACCTGTCACTGACAGGAAAGATGATCTATTACAGTTGTGTGATGACTACCGGGTGAACTTTCTGATGTACTTTGTCTCTCATATAATTATTTTAACCCAATTTCTTTCATATCCTAATTTAACCAACTGAGCTACTAATGTTTTCTAGGGACTTCTGGACAGTGGGGTTGAAATGACGAAGATAGACATTGTTCTTCCAGAGTTGATAGGCTCGTATGTAGACAGGCACAATTAAACAATAAATTAAAGTGCAGCTTAGTATGTAAAATAAGGACGGTCCCCAACGTGACCAGTGTGAGAGGGGCTACTCACCAGTAAGCCCAACAGAAACTCAGATGAAATATCAGAGGCAAAATGTGGAATCTCCTAGAAGGGAGAAGAGAAAGATGTGTATTAACAAAGCACGTTGCTTATTTATCACTGTTTAAAAGATGGAGTCATTTCTTCATGTGGGAGAAAAGCACCAAAAGTAATTTATTTGGCTGTTTTAGGAGAAGAGAAAGCAGGAGTAATGAAAGGAGCTGTGGGCTTAGAGTTAGACGGTCTATACTTGAATCCACTTCTATGAATCTTTGTTAACTCTGTGTTTAAATAAAACAGGAAGAGGGGCTCAGACCAACTCTGGAAATGCAGTACATGCCTTCCCGAGTTCTGAAAAGAGCTCTTTCTTTATTCATCTAAAATAACATCATTATCATGGTTTTTTGAGGGAATTTCGAAGAGTCTTTATAATATTTTTGCTGCTTGTCTTAAGTAGTTCTAGGTTCTGGAAAATCTATTCCAGAACCTCTCCATTTGCTGAATTATATATATTTTTATAAAGTGCTACATATCCACTCATGTATATATAAGTAAAATACAAAATTGATGCCAGTATATATTTCTTTCATAAATCTTTTAGTTTTTTTCCAACCTTATTACAGAAATCAAATCTTTATATATTTTCTTTTTTCTTTTTTTTTTTTTGCCATAGCTGGATTTGAACCCACCACCTCCGTTATATGGGGCCAGTGCCCTACTCCTTTGAGACACAGGTGCTGCCCATATATTTTCTTTTTGGGGGGTTGGAGCTGGATTTGAACCCGCCATACCTGGCATATGGGGTCGGTGCCCTACACTTTTGAGCCACAGGCACCGACCCCATATATTTTCTTATTTCATTTGAAATTACAGTTCTCAGTTTTAAAAAATGCATCACTTAGAGTGGAAAACAATTTACTATATTTCCACATAATTTTCAGCCAACACATTGGGATCGTAGAAATTAAAGTTAGTTTCAATTGTATAATTTGCTTTTTTGATGGAAGCATACCCCTAACTTGATGACCTACAGCAGAGAGTGTAGGATAGGTAAATATGTGTATGCTCAGAGATATTTCCATATTCAGATATTATGTAATGGCTGAATTCTTTTTTCCCAGAAGAACTTGTGGAGCGAATTTGCTATCTTGTTAATACCTCTTTCTTCCCGGTCTTCTTTCACTTTCTGTTTTTCAGCCTTTGCAACTGGACTGTGATCTCTGCGCCATCGTGTCCAACTCAGGTCAGATGGTTGGCCAGAAGGTGGGAAGTGAGATAGATCAGTCCTCCTGCATTTGGAGAATGAACAACGCCCCCACCAAAGGTTATGAAGAAGATGTTGGCCACATGACCATGATTCGAGTTGTGTCCCATACGAGTGTTCCACTTTTGCTAAAAAACCCTGATTACTTTTTCAAGGAAGCCAATACTACCATTTATGTTATTTGGGGCCCTTTCCGTAACATGAGGAAAGACGGCAATGGAATCGTTTACAACATGTTGAAAAAGGCTGTTGACGTCTATCCAAGTGCCCAAATTTACGTGACCACAGAGAAGCGCATGAGTTACTGTGATGGAGTTTTTAAGAAGGAGACGGGGAAAGACCGGTGAGTCCTCTCTGAAGCAGCCTCATTGAGTTTTGTTATCTTTTATGCTAAGTCCTTGCCGAATCCTTTTTTTTAGCTATCAAAGGAACGGAATTTTTTCATGGATTGATACGTGTGTTTTTGGCTATTATGATAATTTGATGAGCCAGTGTTAAGGTTGCATTTAATTTCGCCCATGCTATCTTCCATTCTCTCCACTTTGATTGCCTTGAGGCTCTAAGATACACTGAATACTTCCCCAAGACATATTTTTTCTTGTTTAGCTCCTTTCACTATTGATTAAGTTGGATTTCAGCTGAAAGAGGAAGTCTACATGTTTCTATTTCAAAACTGAGAAATGTTAAGGAATTTCGGGATTATGCAGTGATCTAAACTCTTCTGGAAATTCTGGCAAAATTTACCTGAGACTACAAATAGAACAGGCTATCAATTCTCTGATAAGATCACATAGCTTCTTGCATGCAAATAGACACCGTGATCTTGAACATCATAACTTGATATTTAACTTGTGATGCAGAAGACCATATTGAAATTATACATCACTTAAAATCATTAGCAGTTAGATTCTTGAAGAGAAGTGAGGTATAAATACCATTCACTCAATTATCCAAAAGCCAGTTTGCATTCTGTTATCACATCTCCTTCTTCAGCATTCTGGACCATACCCCCCACTTCCCTTTCTTGAGGCTTCCTCAGCTCATTCTTTTCCTTCCTCTTCCTTCCCCTACTTCCACTCTTTGCTCCCTCTCCAGCTCCCCAGCTCTATCGAACTGTATCATTGCCTGCCATTTTTTTTCTTCTCTTCAGAAAGATAACCAGCATAATGCAGAGAGAGGGAATTGCAAGTCAGTTGATCTTAATTCACATATCTAGCTCCAATAAAGAATTGCTTGAGGAAGATGTTGAAACCAGGGGCTGGAATTTTAAAGTATTGGTGATTGTTGCTTATTTGTGCAATGAACACAAATAAATGGATAAATTGGACATCTGCTGTAGTTCAATATTAGCATTCCAATTTCCTTAAAATATGTATCTTTCATTATTCCATACTATCAAATCAAAACTTGTAGCTATGTTAAAGTATGTGCTTGTGGTGGGCTGGTCAGTTTCTGACATCTCGATATAATTTGAATGCTGATAATTACTTAAATACTCTAGATGGACCTCCTCTCCTATTGATAATGTGGGCTGATTTAAACTTAACATTTTCTACTTCTGAGTGTCCAACATGTACAGCTTCATATGTGAGTTGGAAGAACTTCATATGAAACAGCCATACTATACTGCTTAGAACAGCGGTTCTCAACCTGTGAGTTGCAACCCCTCTGTAACAATGAAAATACATCACGGCATTAGGAAGGTTGAGAACAAGCAAGAAAATCCCAAAGGTTATATATGAGTCAGTCTAAAAGGGATGTCCAAAGGGATGAGCAGGAGCAGTAGAGATAAAAGGAAGCAGGATGGTCCTTCAAAGAAACACGCTCACATGTGGTACCACTCTGTGTAGTAGGACCATTCTCAAGGGCTGGGGGAGTCTTGGGTCTCTCGCTAGCCCAGAGCAATGCAATGTTCACGAGAGTCAACCCTCGGGGCAACCCCCAGTCATAGCTTTAAGCCCTAGAGTAATTTGGAGATATCAGAGAAGAGCTTGGCATGCTGTTGGTTCATGTTTTCATGTTTTTACGTGTTTATATCATGTTGGCTTTTGCTGTGAGCTTTTAGGGAGACAACACTATCCCAAAGGTGTGGATTGTACAATAAGAACAGGGGGAGAAGAGTCCTGGGAGATTGTTTCCCTCCTGACTATGAGGGAGAAAGCTGTTTGTACAGTGGGAAAATAACTTGGTCATTTTGTTCATTTGGTACAATTAATTTGTAGGTATTATTCAACTGGTAGAGTTACCAAAATGTAAGTTAAAAAAAAGCCAAAATAATTTTATGATGCCTTCTTGCTATATAAATATATATTTTTTTTTCCTCCCTTTTTCATGGAATATATTCCTGTCTGGTGTTTCCACTGAGTACTACAAGAAAAAGATAACTATGCTAGTATTTTAGAAATGGCAAAATGAATGAGTCAATAGTAAACCCTATTTGGATAACAGAAAGTGGGCCAAAATTACCACAAAGGCTACTTTGCCCATTATAATTTAAGTCTATATCCTAACTTTAGCTGCACTGGAGACTTTTATTGTCTAAGAATTTCCCATGACGATCTGACATTCATTGCCAGATTTTGAGCTAGCATATATTTTTTAACTTTTCATGAAAGAAAATGTCAAACATATAAAGTAGAGAGACACCAGTGGTGTTATAAACCTCCGTATAGCCACCACTCAGCTCGAATAATTATTAACTCATGGCCAATCTTGTTTCATCTATACCTACATGGTTTCTCTCCCCCTAAGGTTTTTTTTTTTTTAAAGCAAATCTCAGATGCCATTTCCTTTTATTCATAAATATTTCAGTGTATGCTTCAAAAGGAAAAAAATCTTAAATAAAATATGATGCCATTGTCCTACACAACAATCAACAATAAGTACTTAATGTCATTACTTTTTTTTTTTTTGAGACTGAGTGTCTCCCTCTGTCATCCTGTGTAGAGTGCCAGCACATCATAGCTCACAGCAACCTCAGACTCTTGGGCTCAAATGATCCTCTTGCTGGTACCTCAGGCAGCTGCTGCAATGCCCAGCTAGTTTTCTATTTTCAGTAGAGACGGGGTCTTGCTCTTGCTCAGGGTGGTCTTGACCTTAGCTTGAGCAAGCCACCCTCCTGGGCCTCCCAGGGTGCTGACGTTGTCTTGAATCAGGATTAGCGTAATGGCCATTTATTGCAAGTGATTCATATATTTGCTGTATTTCTTTAAGTCTACGTAGCTGCCTCCCCCTCTGTCCCTCAGTCTGTCTGTTGTGGAAGCAGCCAGGAACTAGTTATAGATTTTTACACAAACTAGATTTGCTAATGGCTCCCCCGTGGTATTTATTTTATGTTGCTATTGAGACTTGATGGGCTTCAGGTCTAATTTTTTTTTGCGAGACCGTTGGGCAGTACTTCTGTCAGTAGAAAGCATCTACTTTTGTCTCCTTTAATGTCAGAACCAATAATTTCTTAGGGTTGCAAAGTGGTGACATTTTAACATTTTTTTCACTTATTAGCTGATACCCTTTATAAACAGTAACTTATCCTCGCTAACCACTCAGTTACCCTAAGACAGAAGACATTCCCAATGTGTTCTTCCTATTCATTAGCATTAGTGCATAGTTCCCTTGCGTCCTCCAAAAGTGATCAGTAAGTTTATTATTATTAATGTTTACATATCAACTTATAGATTTAAACATATTCAAAGTATTTCCATTTGTTAAAATTATATCCTCGTGCTCATCTTGTCCTATTTTGGCCTATGGAACTCCCTCCCGGGTGGCTTTGAATCCTTCTGATGTACCCTTACTGGCGTAGCCTCTTTGCTTCCAGGAATTACAGAAGTTTCAGCCTCTTTTGTGCATATCCTGATGCAGCCCAGGCAGTTCTCCAAAGAACCTTGGTTCCTCTTCATTGGTAACATTATGAGTTCAATCTGAAACTTTCCATTCAAATCTATGGCCACCAGGTTTTTATTTTACAGCATCTGTCTTACATCTGTTTCTTTTTTCTACTCTCCTGAAAATCCCAGGTCCCAGAGACGCCAAAGTAATTATTCATCTGCTTTGTCCAACAACACACACACAACAGTCTTAGGATACAAACAACAGCACAATAAGCAATATAATTACTGTAAACATATTAAGATTATTTGGCATCAAAGAAATCATTTAATTGGCAACCAATCGTGTGGGTCTATGCTTACAATGTGTGTGTTGGTCCAAAAAAGTTATTGATATTTTTTCTCCTAAGTAAATAAAAATCAGTTAGTGGTAGCTGTCAGTGCCAGCATGAGGGAATGGGAGGAAGGGGTGGATGTTTACTTTTAGTTTTGTTGTAAAGCTGTCTTGCCTGGTTGGTACTTACTGGAACTTTTTAGCAAGTCCTTATTTCATCATCAGGTTTCTCATGAGGACATCATGTCACTACCATTATGTATCATTTATAGAATTAAAAAAGTGTCACTAATAGTTAAAGTGATTCATGACAGGAAAGTGATTCCATGAAGATCCTCCAGGAAAAATTCGCTTCTTAGCTTCTTCAAATTGTCAAAATTCGTTTTTGTTTTTTTTTTTTTTAAAAATACAACGTTCCTATGTAAGGCAGGCATCTTTTCATTTTGCCAGAAATTATGATTTTTCATCTTATGGGATTTCTCATGGAGGAACCGTGAAGTAGTAGGAAAAATACGTGCACCATGAAACGTCTCTGAGCAAGTTGAAACCAGCGTGCGTGCATATTGGGCTGCCTTTTTAAATCACGTAAAATTTAATTTGTTTTTTGATCAGTTACGTCTAAACGTACTTTAGAAAGGATGTCCTTATGGGAAAGGCTGGGAGCAGAAAGGGGAGGCTACCTGACTTTCCTTCTTTGTCTTTGGGGGACCAGTTTTCTTTAGAATTTCAGGCAACTGGGCCCCGGGGCCACCTTTGTATTTTCACTTACCAAACATATTTCTGGAAATCCAGAAAATTCTACAGAATTTTTACTTCTTCCACGAACCTTTGGCGCTAAAGATCTTACATTCAAAACGATCTGGACCAAAATATCTTTTTTTTTTTCCTGCTTGGAATGATTGGGATGCATAAATGACATTAGCCTGCTGACATGTACACGTTTGCATTAATGCATCTGAACACCCAAACAGCCCGGAGGTGCTGTGAAGCTGACGGTGGCACGTGGCTCCACACTCAGCATTGAGCCACGTGCTGTGTGCCTGGCACTTACAGACGCACAGGGCATACTAACTTTTCTGGAGAAGCAGTAGAGAGACAGGGAGGTGTTCTGCTTTCCTGTGGGCAGGTGGGCAACGGCAGCTTGCTCTTCACTTTAGAAATATGCTGGCAGATATAGGCACATTATTTAATTAAGTAATAATTGAAAAAGTGCTCCAGCCCCCATTAAAAGAGCAAAGCTAATTCTGGGCTGATAAAGGACTCTGAGCTGCCCTAAATAGGTCTTAATTAGCTGGCACCACTGTGGCTCCCCTTGGGGATGGAAGGAATTAATGAAAGCTCCCAGCAAATAGAATCAGTGTTTCAAGATGTTCCTGCCTCCGGTGAAGATGATGAAAAGAAACAGAGTCACTTTTAAGGATCATTTAGGAAATAGGATGCACTGAAGTCACTTGAAGGAAACACAAGAGGGGACCCTGATTGGTAAATACAGGATCAAGATCTCTACCTAGCTGATCTTCGTCAGCACGTGCCGTCCATCCCCACTCAAGGAGTGAAAAAGACATCGGCGCTGTGTTACTCCTCCCTGTCTGTGTGGTGAGTTTCGTAAGCTGGCAAGCGTTTTAAGCACAACCTTGGTTTCGCTCCTTGCAGTTCACCGTTTTGGAAGTTTCTTGTGCTATTGCGTTATCCACAACAGAGACTGAATTGGCTCACAGTCGTTAGGTTCGCAAACCTTTAGTAATATCCAGAGTGGGAAGGGGTTTAAAGCCTTCTCTGAGAATCTGGGAACCTTCGTCAGGTCCCCTCTGTCAGTACACAAGGCAAGCTCCCTGAACAAGGACAAAGAAGAAGCCTCGACAGAAAGCACAAAATAAAACAAAACCATCATGCGAGGCTCAGGACTCAGCCAGGAGACACAGAGACGTGCCTAGTTTATCCAAAAAAGTACTGTTGCTGCCTCTCAATTCCAAATACAGAGATGTCTGGTTATTCTTAACTACTACAGAATATGTAGCTCCTAACCCCAGGAAAACTTGAACCAAGAAAAAAAATGGGCAAAATCGAAAAGTCTTAGACTTGAAAGACAGGATATAATGCTGAAAAACAGTCTTTCTTTTTTCCTTTTGAAGACGGTCTTTGCAAATATAGCATCTCCGCACTTCCTCAGAGCAAGGCTGACACACTTCTGTTAAACGAATTAGGATTCCTACCTTAGCTGATGTATTTGGCACGAACAGTAAGTTCACACCTCAGCTGTGGGCAGACCTCTAGGACTTCAGAGTCAAAAAGCAGAAGAAGGCCGCTCAGGGCTGTTTTCAGGCTAACAAGCACTGGGAAACGGGGGACTCACTTTGCCTCATCATTTATGTTGGCATTTAGTGACCTACATTGGGCCTTCTCTGTAATACACATGTGCTAGAAATTAAAAATTCAATAAAAAAGAGGGAGAGATCTATTTTAATAATAGGAAGCTGAGCGAGACATATATAATTATCAAGGTATCAGTACTAACTTCTCATGCGTTTAAAAACACACACACGCATTCTCAGGCACACACGCACTTGTACGGGGGGAGAAACTATAATATGTTTGATGAAACAACTTCGTTTAGGATTAAAATAACATGGGTGAGTGGGGGAAATCAGGAACGCAGTCAGGCCACTTAGGAAGTAAGGTCCTCCTGGGCCAGAGGATGTGCCTTGACAGATGGCTGGGTGCCATATTCACACACAGGTGTGAGTGAATATGGCAGAGTCTGCTCTGTAAACACTCTGCAGAGTGGACCCTCAATGTGAAGGCTTTTGAGCCCCACCCAGGGTATCAAACAAGCTTTAAGTCACAAACCTCATTAAAATATATCCAGACTTCTAAATTTTATAAAGGATTTAAAGACTTTTTTCTTATTTATTATTACGGGGCTTATCTCTTAAGTTGATTTACTTCCCTCTTAGGATTTGAATTTTTCCTGTCCTGTAGCTCAAGGGGCTAGGGCGCCAGCCGCATAACAATGGAACTGGTGGGTTCGAATCCAGCCTAGGCCTGCCAAACAACAACGACAACTACGACCCCAAAATAACTGGGTCAGAGCCCAGCTACTGGGGAGGCTGAAGCAAGAGAATCACTTAAACCCAAGAGTTTGAGGATGCTGTGAGCTGTGACCCCATGGCAGTCTACCCAGGGCAACAGCTTGAGAATTTGTCTCAAAAATGAATAAATAAATAAATAAATTTTTCCTGTCCTTTAATTATTTTTTGGGGGGGAGAGTCCATCACATTCTCATTTAGTTCAAAATTAAGATAATTAAGAATACTGACATACTTGTCTTTAAAATTCCTGTATTATTTTCGGTATTCTTGGATGCCTTGACTCTTTTTAAGACAGTGCTGGTTGTTTTGAGAAGTTTCATCGTATACGATTTCCATCTGTACTACTAGGTTTTTAATTGCTTGGACAACTATTTTAAAATAACTGGCACCATGTCTGGAATGTTATATGAGCTCTACAGATGTTTGCTACGTTGAATTTCTTCTTCTTCTTCTCTGGAAATAGACTTCTTATTCGACATGTCTGTATATTCCTGACTTTTTTCTTAGTAAAGAATAGGTCCTCTAAATCAGTACAGTACTTTCTAAACTTTAATGTGCTAGGTTCCTGCTGACTCAGGGACCGACTGGGGCCGGTACCTGAGAATTTGCATGTCTGACAAGTTTTCAGGCCAATTCTCTTCCTCAGCAAATGGCACTTTCCACTGTGCTATAACAAAGCTACAAGATAGTGTTTCATTGTTTCTTGAGCCAGATGAATAATAAGCCAAGAACTGCCATTTCTCAAATAATTCGGTAATTGGCTTATACTCGTACCCCAATTTTGTAACCCTGCCCTAATCCTTAGCCAATTAGTAATGGGGCTCAGAAGTCCTTAAGAACTCAACAAGGGACTTATTTATGGGGCTTTATTGTGTTTGTTTGTCCATTTCTTTCCTTGGACAGTACATTTCCTAAGGACAGAGAGATGCATGTCTCTGTTTTAACCCCAGACTTAGCATAGTGGTGGTTTGCTCCAAATCACGGTACTCAGAAAATATGATGTTGTCATTTCACTTTTTATAGCTTAAGGGCCATAGATATTTCAAATTTCTGAAATCGACCTGAGCAAGAGCCCATTTTCTTTCTTCTGCTCTAGTTCAAGCCTTCTCTGTCTCTCAGGCGGGTGACTGTGACTTCAGTGCTGCCTCTGCCTTTTTTCAGGGAAAGTCGCCTCTGCTTAGACTATACTCCTTCCTGTCACCACGCACACAAACGCACCCCACGGTCACCAAATCCCACGTTAACTTCTTTCATGAAGCCTTTTGTAAGGTTCCTACATGTAACTCTTATTTCCCCTGAAGACCCGTAGTGTTATGGACTCCCTTTTTAAAGAAATCTTCGTTTTCTATTACATATTATTACTAGTTATATCTAATCTCCCCAGGTGGTCCGTGAACTATTTGGAAGAATTCCAGCTCTTGTTTCCCCCAAACACATGGATATAATACTTGTCTCTAATAGGTATTCAGTAAACATTTGATGAGTGAATGGACAAACAAATGGATAAAAGAAATAATACTTGATAGTTTAAAGTCCTTTTGCCATTTGTTGAAACACAAGTGAATTTCAAAACTCTTTTATTCAGTGTCTAAGGGTCACAATAATGACCAAAGGGCAAGTTCTAGAATTGGATTTTGATGGAAAAGTTTCCACAGTTCTATTTGGAGGGACCACTTCTTGTTTTATCTTACCCAAAGGTTGGCACATCTATTACCTTCTCTGGAGTTTTTGGGATTGGGCACTGGCTTTGGGATGAGTCACTGACAAAGCCGTTCCTCAAATACAGGTTTCCATTTTAGTTTCACTTCAGTTGTGAAGTAGGTTCCAAAACCTCACTCACAACTCCGCCGGCTGTCAGCTTCCTGGTGAGAAAGCAAACCCTGGTCCCCAAACCAAATGTTAGATTCTGGTGCCTTAGGAGGCAAATGCAACCTCCACCACAGGGGCAGAAAATGAAATACCAGCGGAAAGGAAAACGGAAAGCTCTGGGGATCATCTACGCGTCACTAATGAACTTTATCTTTCAATTTTCTTCTAAAACCCATTTCCTTCTTTGGTAACAAAGTAAGTGAATTGCCTCACTTTTTAAATGACTTCGCCATGATCATAAAGGGGAGGAACGATTTTGCACTGGTGTCTTCCAACGTACTGGCTAACAGGTTGAGAATTTGTGCATAGACTTAGAGGAAAATCAATGGAAGCATTTTTGACATAATTCAGATCATGCTACTCTTCTGCTCAAAACCACGCAATAGTCTCCACTTTCCTATAGAATAAAAGCACAGGTATTTACAATTTCCATGATTCTACCATGATAACACTTAAAATCAAAATCCCCACCTCATATTCCCAATTGTTCTTACCCTGCTCTACTTTTCCTTTTATCCTCCATCACATCATTTACTTGCTAACATTCTACATAACGTATTTATTTACCGTATTGCTTATTATTGTCTCTGTACGTCCCCTGGAGGGATACAAGTTCCTTGGAGGCCAGGATCACTGTCTGTTGTATTCACGGATATCATTCAAGAGCCTAAAATAGTACATGGTATATAGTAGATACTCAATACTTGTAGAATAAATATCCTGTAGATGGAAGAACAATTAAATGAATAAAGGATTCAGGCAGACTTGAAAAAACTTGTCTTGGGTCAATCAAAATAGCTTAAAAAGAAAAAAAAATGTATTCAGAAACAGTACAATTAAGCTACAAGTTCTGTATTTGTTCTATTGTTCTTCAAAAGGATATTAGGAAGGAAGCTGTCTCAGAAAAGACGTCATCATTTCACTCGAGGAACTGGTCTGACTGATTTTGATTCTTCAGCACAAGGACCAATTGCGTTTAAGCGGAATTGACCAAATTCCCTGATGTCCTTAGAACCCAGTTGAAACAGCAAATATCTCTCGTTATATGGACTGGTGGAGCAGTGGTTCTTACACTGAGCCTTGATCAGATTTAACTTGGGGGTCTGGTTAAAACACAGATTGCCAGGTGCAGCCTTAGAGTTTCTGAGCCAGGATTTCTTGGGTGAGGCCCAGAGTTTGCATTTCTAACAAATCTCCAGGCAGATTTGTGGTGCTGGGGCCACACATTGAAAATGATTGTGGTAGAGAAAGATTTTGAGATTTCACGGGTCACATTCAATTCTTTTGAACACATTTGGTCCTATGCTCTTTATACTGTTAGTGTATTGTTGTAGACATGTCTGAAATGATACCTTCTTTATGATATTTTTAACGATGAGAAATTTTTGAACCTCCCGTGAACATCCTGCTGCGGCCCCATCGTGTTATTCTTCCCTTTCTTAAGATCTTGCTCCTCTGCAACCGTGCCAGATGGTGCTCACATTAGCCTGTAAAGAAGTGGCACTTTGTCATTCTAGACAGGAGACAAATCATTCTGCTCTGTGACTTTCGAGTCAAGAATCAACATTTGGGTATATGTTCAACCTACTATTTGCTTTACAATTTTGCTCATTAGGTATTTATTATCTGACGAGATATGAGGTAGTCATTTTCCTTCTGTTGTGTGTTCAGATGAGCGCTGTGTGACAGCTGCCACCATCACAGCATTACCTGTACTAAGATGTCATTTCTCTTTTGCCTGAGTTATCAGGGTGAGGTAGTTATCTAGGAAGTAAATGTATAAATTAAGATACTGAATAACATTTCATTCCCTGGCTCATCGTGTTACAAACAGATAACTGGGGCCATTTCCTTGGAGCTTCCTAGGGTTGGCCTTGCTGATCTACAGGAAACAGTGAAACCTACAGACAAAGAAAAGTAGTATCATGACCAAAGTCAAGCATCCTTTTGCTTTTATTATAAATTTCCTTTATAAAGAAGGTAGAATGAAGAAAGAATATTATTTAATGAAACATGTTTTAAAAAATGAGATACTAGCAAGGAGGATGGACAACCTTTTCCAGAAACATAAAAATCATGTAAAGCAGAGAACTGTTTAAAATTCAGGACCTGGAAAAAAAATAATGTCATATCTGAAATATTCAATACTTGGGACAAAATATAATTCCTTTTAATTTATAGTCTTCACTAAAAGGAGAATTAAAGTTAATATTAGATAATTCACCCAAAGGCGCTATTACAGGTGGGTATGTAACGTTAGTGTTCTGATGTGAACAGGTTGTTTTTTCTAAGATGCTTCTCTGTATAGTTTTAATTCTGAACTTATGAAATATTCTTGAATTTTGTTGATTGGAAAGAGAGAAAGGGATATAGTCAGGGGTCTCTGGGAAGGGCTGTCAATCTGTTTTAATTTTTCTACTTGGCAGTAGATCTTTGATCATTAAATTCTTATTAACCAAGATGATAATATCCTTGTAATGGCACGAGCATCTCGCAGGGTATCAATTGTGTTATCATGAAGGCCCAGAAGCTCTGAAGGTAAATATGATACAAAGAATAGTTGCTGTTTCAAGGTGACTTTTCCACTATGTATTCCATGTTCCTGGTATGCTCCATCCCCCTTACCTGCGAGTCCGTAACAAATGCAGTTGATTTTGTTTAGAAGCGCATTAAATTTTCTTCAATTTGTGGAGCAAACTTCCCTTTTGCTTAGCGATTGTAATTAATTTGCCCTTTCTTTTCTCTTTATCTTACTTCCCTCATCACTCATGTGACAGTGCCCCATCCCACCTAAAGTAGGAGAGAAGACCCTTCCAAAAATGAGCCATTTGCAATTCTATCATCTGGAAAGAGATACACAAAATATGTTAAAACCAGAAATGGCTGTATAACTGGTTCACCATATTTCCTTAGCAGGTGGATTCTTGGTGGGCAGAGAGCATGTTTCCAGCATTTCTGCTGCCAAGCACGTTGTAGGTGTTCTATAAATATTAAATAATAAGAAGAATTTCCTAATTAAGATGAACATTTTTCTCTATTAAGCAGATGGTGCTCAATGGGGGTAGCCCATTATTTACAAGTATGACACAGGTGCTGGCAGTCGTCTGGGAAATGTGGCTCTCACTTCAGACACTCATAGTGTCACAGCAAACTTTTGGGACTAACAGCTTGATCACTATTAGTTAGTGTTTGTGATAAAAACTGTGACTAGAGATGGACTTGGTGTGTATGTATCTGTAATTCTGCTGTTGTGATTATTAATATTGGCTTCAATGATAAAAGTATTTCTTGCTATTTGATACAAGGCACATTTTGGCAAATCATTTTATACCTGATTTTGACCACCATCTGATTTGAAGTGTCATCATTGCGTGATTTCTAGAGAGATTTTATTTCTTTCCAGTCTGTGACATATCTCTTCGTGGTTACCAAAGCTACATGTTAACACCTCCACGGTATTTGCAATGCTTATATTCGTAGCACAAATCTCGGTGGGACCGAGGAGAGTTAATTAGGCATTCCCAAAATACACATCATTTTATGATTTTGCAGATCACCTCGATGAAAATAACAGTCTAATTTTGTCAAGTCATGTAAATGATAGTGAGAGGGATGATGAGAGTTCTCAGTTCTCCGGAGAAGTTAATTTTGTTGTCAGCACATCCACATTTCAAAAATCACAAACCACAGGAGGAACTTTCTCGCACAAGTGAGACTTGGGGATCAGATACTGTTTTCACTTCTAACATTTGCCTTCTGTATAGGGTCTATGCAAATAGAGGCTTTCAAGGATGTAAAAGTAACAGCTTTCCCTATTAGAAGCTCTGCTAGCAGCTGCCATGCTTTATCATAAAAGATAGGAAACATCCTGTTTACTAACAGAAACCCATACGCCTTCACCCACGTACGCTCACACCAAGCTCTTCTGTTTAGACAGAGCTTTTATTTTGGTTCGAGACAGACAGCACAGAAGTACAGCCTTATTCAAGTCTTTTGCAAACATTCTTTGAGCACATAGTCCCTGGGTGCTAACAAAGTGTCAGACGTTGTCCTAGCGGTGGGGAATCCGCCGATATTTGAAACACATTCTCTAGTTTTACTGGGACTCATCAGAGGTTCTGACATATGTTGGCACATTTTTTGCATCTGGTCTCACCTCCTTACTCATTTTTAATATTTATCAATCCTGCTCATCAGGACATCCGTAGATAGGAAATGAATGTAGCTGAGAAACCCCACCAAGACAGACCGAATCTGAGAGTGGACTAAGAATAAGCCGACCACAAGGATGTTCCGCAAACAAGATGTCTTCCTGCGGAAGCCAAAGGAAGTCTTGTGCCCAAATCCGGGCTTTACCTCACCGTCAGACGGTCAATGAGCTACAGACTTCACCTGTGGTCCCCGCAGCCTTGTTAAGAAATGGAGACCCTGGGCTTTTTCTGTAATCCTGGAGTCCGCCCAGAACATGAGCTCATAAATATGTTAGCTTCGGGAAAGTTTATGATAATATAGACAGTGAATCATCTTTCTATTTTGAAAAGCATATATTCTATACTCAGTATTCCTGGAGTCCCTCCAGATGTCTACGTGATTTTCTCTCTCGTTTTCTTTAGGTCTTGATTCAAATGTCACCTTCTCAGAAAGCTCTTCCTTGGTGACACCCTCTACTTCCCCTGCCCTGCTTAGTAAACCTTGTTTTCCTGGATGTCACGTATCCTGGCCTGATCCATCGTGTGTGAGGGGCTGCTTCAACGAGATATCATACTGGGTAAATAAATGATTGCTAGAATTTCATACATATCTCAAGAATCTCTATTGCCCACTTCACAGTAACCTCAGTGGTCCAGAGATCTCAGTAGAAAAACTCAGACATGAACCCAACACACTCATTTCATGGGTAAGGAAGCCCAAGACCAGGAACAGTTTAGTGATTCTTCCTGAGGTCCCCCTCATGCTGTGAAGCTTCACTGGCAGCGTCTTCAGAATCCCACATCACTGCCGTGCTTATGGTCAGCAAGGTCTCCACCACTGGATTAAGCACCAGCTGCCGTGGTTCTCAGACACGCTCTATGGACCACCTGTTTCAGAACCTTCTGGAGGGTCCTGCTCAAAACAAGCCTCTCGGCCCTATGGGTGCAGAATCTCCGGCCATGGAGCTCTGTTTAATCAGTTCTCCAAGTGTGTCTTACACATACCTGTGTCCTATGATGTGCAGGGATTTTTGATTCTCCTCTGTTGGAATGGGGAAAGTGAAACAATTAAATCATATCACCAAACTATATGAACACATATATACTGAGAACTTGATCCAATCCTGGCTTTTCTCAGGGCCAGGATTTTAACACTGGGCCATGTTAAAATCTGGTTAGTTTGACCATCAAATTAGATAGGAGCTACTTTGAAATTAGAGAGTTAAATATAACTAGCTTATTAACTTCGTCCAGAAACCTTGTAAAGAGTAAGGTATCAGTGATTCAAAGGTAACTGGGTCAGCCCCAGTATAGCTGGGGAGGAGTTTCATAGGGCTACCAGGAAGCCCTGAGGCGTCTGTGTTGTCTCCATATGAGGCCTCAGAATGCAGGAATGCAGCTAGCTCAAGCTGGGTGCTTAGTAGGACACTTTCCTAAGTCTCTGTGCATACTCCTGGACATCTCTCAAGTGTACCACATAGTTTCAGCCTTCACACAAAGAGTAGGGAGGAGGGCTGTAAGTTCTCAGAGGTAATGATTAAAAGCAAAAATCTCTATTAGATGTTATTAATATTATTGTTATTATTTTGAGACAGTCTGACTTTGTTGCCCTGGGTAGAGTTCTGTAGCATCATAGCTCAAAGCAACCTCAAAGACTGCTGTAGCATCATAGATCACAGGAACCTCAAATTCCTGGGTTCAAGAGATCCTCCTGCCCCAGCCTCCAGAGTAGCTGGGACTAAATGTGCCCACCATAGCACCTGGCTATATTATTATTGTTATTATTATAAGTTTCAGGACCCACCCCCATCCCCTGGTTACCAGAATCACTGTCTTTATTGAATAAATTGCCTTTGTTCCGATAAATTTCCCCCACTCTTCATCCTCTTTGGGGATGAATCATACACTTCACCAACATTTTACTTCTTGACATACAACCTGAAATTCAATGATTCAAAAAATTTCCCAGAAATGGCTTTGTGAGGTTTTAATTTAATTCCCTGAATGGTAAAAACCATTTGAGACATTTTTCAAAGGCTGGGCTGCTGAATATTTTATACTGTGGAAGCTATCTCTAAAAAGAGTTGGGGACTTAAGACCCCAAAACACAAGGAAAATTATACTTGAGAAAAGCTTGTGAACTAGAACGTCTCATAACAACATTAATATTCTATTTTGTGTCCATCTTGAAATTTCCTTGGGCACATGCAGAGGGAGCTGGCTTCACGGTGGGGGTTTGGTTGCTCCTTCTGTAGTTCCCCCTGTGGCCGTGATATCGATTTCCACACTGTGGTCATCATTACAGGAAAATGGAGGCATTAATAACTTGGTCTCTACAGACAGATTGTAATAGAAAACCTTATAAATAATTGCCCACTAATGGGAAAATTGAAAATATGCGCTGTATTATAATGGTCATAATGCAATCATTAAAATTACAATTATGTGACAATGAAAGAACTCATTATGCATTAGTTTATCTTTACATAATGTTAATAGCTAATGAAAGTGTGACAATTAGATCTAATTAAATTTAACAACATCTCTGCACTTTTGGTAAATGGGAAATATTTTGCTAGAAATTGTACATAGGCAGACATTAGTGTAGCTGAGGTCCGTCTCTGATATGGGTTTTGAAATGTAACTATCAGTCCTATGAACAACTGTGACTTAATGTATTTTTGTCAAATGAACTGGACGTGTGAGTTCTTGCGAAGGGAAGTGTATAAAAGGTCGCTTGGACTGTGTCATGATTTGGTTTAAATATTCTTCAGGTCCCCCCTTCCACTAATCAGTGCATGTACATTTGCTGTGTGTATTTGTTTCATCTGTGTTTTGTTTTTGTCAATAGAATTGTTACGCTAAATTCTCCATTTGGAAATTAGATTTGCGTTATAATGATGGTTGGAGTAGAAGTTGGTTCCTTGCCATAGATCATGGCACACAACTCTTCCCCATGTTCTGTCTGGGCCATCCCAGGCCAAGTGTAAACTCCTGTGCTTCTCTTTTCTCAGGTATAAAGTGAGGGCAAAGCAATATTATCTACTGTCTGGAGTTTTATTAGAACTAACTAAAAAGTTATAATTTTTCCAAGTCAGAATCTGGCACATGGTGTTAGTAAATATTACTATTTTGAATGTTTTTATATCTACATTGTAATATCCAGGAACTATTCCAAGCTAGTGTCACTTTTCCCCAGTGTCACTGACATTTTATCGTGTATTTAGATAATCATCCAGATTTTTATTTTTCCCTCCTTTAGAAAAATCATCACCCAAATCACACTGAAAACAGCACTGGGGCCTTCAGTTTGTGAACGGCATGACCTTGGCCCAGTCACCAGGGTTTCTAAAACTTCTCAGCTTTAACTTATATAAAGACAGCCTGCGAGGTTTTTATCAGGCAGTAGGATGACCCTTGGCAAATATCAACAGTCTTGGGTCATAAGGAGGCCTCAGAAAGCAGAAAATGTTCAAGGAAATCCAGGTAGAATTTGCTAAAATCAGACAATTGCACCTATCCTTCCACAAAGCCATAACACTGGGCTTTGCATTTGTCCTTGTTCCTATATATAAAGCACAAATGAAATGTTCTCCCCTCAAGAGAAGTCGTTCACTCTCACAGTGTCAACCATCACTGCTACTGTGGTCTCCATCTCTGCTAGCACTTCTTTTTTTTTTTGAGACAGAGTCTCACTTTGTCACCCTTGGTAGAGTGCCATGGCATCACAGCTCACAACAACCTCAAATCATGGGCTTAAGTGATCCTCTTGCCTCAGCCTTCCAAGTAGCTGGGACTACAGGCTCCTGCTACAATGCCCGGCTATTTTTTGGTTGCAGTTGTCTCTGTTGTTTATGTGGCTGGCACCCTAGCTGCTGAGCTACAGGTGCCGAGCCTCCTATCACTTCCACACATTGTTCTCTCTAAGTGGGTTGGCCATTGGGCATTTTCTATGAAACACTATCTAAACTTGGCTCATCTCTTCAAACCAAACTCTTGAATTGCCAGTTCACCGTCTCTTCCTTCATGTGATCCCTTGACTGTATGCTCTCTTTCTCCATCTAGACTCTCATTCTCTCATGCCCACACTATTATGATGTTCCCATCTGTTCTGACTGCTTCCTGTCCTTTGCCCATTGATCTGCCTTTTGGACTTCCAGCAAATTTATCTTCTCAAATCCCTTCTGCATTTTATTCACCTGCCCACAGAATTTTGGCAGCTCCTCCTGCCTATGCAGGGGTCCTCAGACTTTTTAAACAGGGGGCTAGTTCACTGTCCCTCAGACCGTTGGAGGGCCGGACTGCAGGCCCTGGGATGAGTTGCCTGCTAAGCAGGACAGGCAGCAGTGGCAAAAACACCCGGTGGGCCAGATAAGTGTCCTAGGTGGGCTGTATATGGCCTGTGGGCCATAGTTTGAAGACACTTGGCCTATAGTATCTGGCATTCTTGTCCCTCTAAGAATTTTTCCCAGCTAGTCTCTACAGACACTCTCTAGCCCAGTCAATGGGTCTGCTCATTGATCCCCAGTACACAGTCTGAGCCTGGCAACTTTGCTGGTCCTGTTCCCCCAAGTGAAACACTTTTCCTTCAGTGCTCTTATCAATATAGATCTCCCTGGAGTCAACTCTTTCATGCCACTGTCTGTAAGAGCCCATTCTACCCGCTGCTCCTATGAATTCCTCAAGCATTCATCTTTCCTGACCTGTAACTTGCACCTGCCCAGGTTTTGTGAGGCCGATTCTTATCTTTTATGTATGGTTTTGGTGGGCCAGTGGGATTGGCAATATTGGAAGCCCCTCAAGGCTGTCTTTCATCTCTGTACAGAGCACACAGTGCATATAAGGTCCTTAACAAATATTTGTTGATGAAAATGTCAATGTAGTAAGCACTTAGAGACAATACTCAAAGCTTTCTTGAAACCACTAGTATCTTCCTGGAGCGGATTTCATACTAAGAAATAATGTTTTCTGAGCCTCCATCTTACAGGAGTCTTGTAAAGCTTTTTGGTAGAATTAAGCAAAATCCCCTCTGCCCTGAACCCAAAGACCTTTTTTGGGGGGAAGAATCATTTTAGCTCAGGGTTTTTGAGAGAAGACAGACAGATCCCTGTGATGCAGGGATCAGCCTTCCGGCCCTGGCTGCCCCTCTCCTGCTGAGGACAGCTGACCCACACTCCCATTTCAGAAGTGCTCTTAACTTGCCTCAAGCCTGCCAAAAGCAGTTGTTGGGTCATTGGTGGCTGATGCCGTTTAGCAAATCCCAGAATCAATAGCAGGTGACCTGGGTATTCTTGCCTCAGCCTCGTCATTAACTAGGTGATCTTGAGCAGGTAATTCACCTTCCACGGTCTCAATGCTTTCTTTCCTCTGCTCAAAGATGGACAAAGTGCTCCCACTTTAAAATTTGATGGTCTTTTGTTGTTGTTTGGTCGGTTTTTCTTTTTTCTTTTTAACTCAGAGACTAGATGAAAATGCATTTTGGCTAGAGAAAAAAAATCAAGACAAGTCCTCCTGGTTTTTTTAGCTCTTCATTTGATAGGGGCAAATCTGTCACAGATTCTTTCTCTTTTTCTCTCTCTTTACACACACATACACACGTAATTTCCTATCAAATACATTTTTCCTGGAAATCTCTTACATGCTGGGATCTCATCTCTGTAGAAGGAACTATAATTGATATAGGGCAGGGGGAAAGCAGAAGAAGCTGACTCCCTTTTAAAAAGTTCTATTTAGTTAGTTAGTTGGGAGGGGACTTGGTTTTATTTTAAGACTTTATTTTTTTAAGAGAGGTTTAGGTTCAAGCAGAGATGAGAGGAAGGTACAGAGATTCACTTCCCCCATATCCCCCCTGCCCAGAGGACTCCCAGCTATCGCCACACCCCATCAGAGCGGTACATTTGCTACAACTGATAAACCTGCATTCACATATCATCATTTCCTGGAGCCCATAATTTGCATTAGGATTCATTCTTGGTGGTGTACATTCTGTGAGTCTGAACAATTGTACAATGACATGTATCAACCATTATAGCATCACACAGAATCATTTCACTGTCCTCAAAATCCTCTCTGCTCTTCCTGTTCACTCATCCCTTTGTCCCTCCCGACCTGTGACAACCATTGGTGTTCCACTGTCTCAGAGTTTTGTCTTTTCCAGAATGTCATGTAGTTGGAATAATGCACCGTAGAGACTTTCCAGGCTGCCTCCTTCCACTTAGTGATATGCATTTAAAGTTCCTCCATTATCTCTTTGCAGAGCTTCGTGGCTCATTTCTTTTTAGCACCCAGTAATCATCGATGGTTTGAGTGGACCGTGGCTTTTCCACTCATCTGTTCAAGGACCTCTTGGTTGCTTCTAAGTTTTAGAAATTGTGACTAAAGCTGCTGTAAACAGCTGCTTGAAGGTTTCTGTGTGAACTTAAGTTTTCAACTCCTTTGGGTAAAAAAAAGTAATTTACTTGATACACTGAAAAATTCTGACTGAAATGTGTAGCTGAGTTCCCTTCATGGGTTTTGTTTTCTTTTATAATCCTGAGCGATCTACCCTTTTGAATTAGGGATAGTTAATATAACTAGAAGGTTTCCCCCCCTTTATTTGTACCACCAAAAATCTAAAAATGTTTTCTTATTTAATCAAAATTTTAAAAAGAAAGGAATCTGCCTGTGCCCAAGCTTCTGTCAGTGGTCTTGGAGGGTGACTATGGGGCCCGCTCCATTCTCATTGTGTGCCTTTTCTCTCTGTGGCAAAGACCTTTGCCGTCCCTCCTGCTCTGACCTCTTCTTCTGCTCTGTCTTTTCTCTCTTTTTCCCAGCTGCTGCTCACTCTCTTCTCTCTCTGTCTCTCTTTGTTCCTGTTCAGAGCTCTACCCTCTGCCACTCACGCTTTCCGCTGCCATCTTTTCTTTGAGGCTGATTTGATCACTGTCTTTTCTTCCTCCCTTTGAAAGCTTTCTCTAGTCTGTGTATTTTTAGGTTTCTGGTGACGTTTGTCATTTGGGTTAGATTTTGTTCTTGTTTGGATTTTGTTTTTTCTTAAGTTTTGTTTTGTTTTGTTTTTTAATGAGAGAGAAAAAGAGATTTTCCTCCTGGCTCTTATTCCTGGTTTTTGTTTCTGTGGTACCTGTAAGGCAGGGGTGCAATATGCTTTAAAGCCCAACAGGAGGGTCAGCACCGTAGGGGGTGGGGCTGTGCATGATTTCCACCTGCTTTGTTACACCATTCTATATTTCCTGAAATTGTTTCATGGTGCACATGTACAAATATTTACAGTTAAAAGAAAAAGCAATACAACTGGTTTTGTTTTGACAAGGAAAAGAAATCATAATGAGTATTTGGCTGTGGGTCTTGCTTCCAGCTCTCCCGAAAGGCTCCTTTTCTTTGTCTTCACCACCAAGCATAGCCACGATGGCTGGCTGAGCCCGAGACGGACGGTGGTGCATGGGGATTGTGAAAGTGACCTGGTGGTTAGCGGGAACCTACAGAACTGCAAGTCCTGGGTCACTTCTGCTGACTCCCCAAGGCTGAGCTCTTGCTGCCAATTCTTCTGAAATGGAAGAAATGCCTGGAAGTAGCACTGACTGCTTTAAGGAATCAAGTGCCCTTAGTGCAATACGATAATTATTCTTGAAAGCTGCTGCTGATAGCAGATAGGGGCGGAACTCGATGATGCTCACTCATTACAATAGCATCATGCTGTTGAACACAGCCTTTATTATGTACTTTATCTATTTATGTGTTGGAGCATTCTTACTGATTGCTGCATGCTCATTAAGTTGCGTGCCAAGCGCTGCTACTTGCCCCCTTCTCACAGATAACTTCAAAAGGCAAATCATGGTGGGTGAGCCAGACACTAAGGGGGCAGGGCACTGAGAAAACACAGGGTCCCACATTTCCTCCTCACTAGGGCCTTTGTAAGGAAGCAGAAATCAAAGACAGAAGTGGTAAACGTTGGCCAACTAGAAGGCCGAATTTTACATCCCTATAAAGTTGTTGCCACTCCTAGTATTCACAGTCCATTGTAAACACAGGCACAGTATTTCATGGCTATAAACTGTCTTGTTCTAAGCACGTGGATCTGTCAGGCTGTTAACAAAATATCAGCTTCTATCTTTAAGAAATCAAGCTTAAATAGTGGAAAACATAGGTTGTTTTCTCAAAGACCTTCTCCCATTCAGGAATGCAGACATATTAACAAAGAAATGCAAAGCAGAATGATCAAAGCAGAATTATCAGAAAGTGTTTTAGAAGACGTAGCTGTTTACAGGACAGAGAGGTTTTAAAGTTCTTAATAAATAGGTAAATGAAAACTTTTTTTGCCATATGAACAAAAATGTCTTCCTATTGAATTCACTGCAGTTGGGGGACGTATGTATCCTGCCATATACTACGTACTGTGAACTGTTCGTAGAAGACACATTTTCACTGCCCTTCTGTATTCTGATAATCCACATGTAGTACTCTTAGTCGCTTTCTCAGTATCTCAATTTCCTATCCATAAAACTGAGTTAATAATTTTAATAATAATGCCATAGTCAAACAACATAAAGGTAAGGAATGTTTTCAAATAGGTGATTAAAAACATCAAGACGATGAATCTGAAAACAATTTGAGAATACAAACACAGTGAAGGGTGTTGTAGTTACTATCATTAGCTTGTATCAAGGGAAAACAAATGATCAAATATACACGTATTTTGAAAGAAAATTTTATTTATTTATTTTTTATTTTATTTTATTTTATTTTTTTGAGACAAAGCCTCAAGCTATCCCCCTGGGTAGAGTGCCATGGCATCACAGCTCACAGCAACCTCCAACTCCTGGGCTCAAGCGAGTCTCCTGCCTCTGCCTCCCAAGTACCTGGAACCACAGGCGCCCACCACAACGCCCAGCCATTTTTTGGTTGCAGCCATCATTGTTGTTTGGCGGGCCCAGGCTGGGGATTTGAACCCGCCACCTTAGGTGTACGTGGCTGGCGCCTTAGCTGATTGAGCCACAGGCGCCAAGCCTGAAAGAAAA